>CM076583.1:885205208-885471954 GCA_034641835.2 Pinus albicaulis | reverse complement strand
AATTATCCTGAAGGCGTGATTTAATTGGGAGTTGAATGTCGTCAAGTGGTAGAGGGCCCCTGCCCCTTGAACGGACTTTCTTTTGCGTACAGTAGATAAGTTTTTCTTAGCTGTCTTTACGTTCTGCATATTGAATTAGTAGTTGTTTTGTTTTATATACTGTGGTCGTACTCATTCCAGTTCTTCCATAAGAAGACATTCTTCCAATAGACCAAAATGATGAATGATTGATGACTATGGTATTGTAGGATATCAGTTAGATTTGTATTTGTTTTGACTAGCTACTGTAGCCATAATTCGTTCCAGTTCTTCCACAAGAAGACACTTTGCCAATAAATTAAAACGATGAATGTTTAATGACTATGGTACTGTAGGATAGGAATTGTATTTGTTTTAACTAGCTACTGTAGTCATAATTCGTTCCAGTTCTTCCACAAGAAGACACTTTGCCAATAAATTAAAACAATGAATGTTTAATGACTATGGTACTGTAGGATAGGAGTTGTATTTGTTTTTAACTAGAGACTGTAGTTATATTCATCCTAGTTCTTTCACAAGAAGACATTCTTCCAACAGATCATAACAATGGATGATGAATAGCTATAGTGTCATAGGAATTAGTTGCAGTTTTTAGTCTTCACTATCATAGTTGCACTTGTCCTAACCACTCTTCCACAAGAAGAAATTCTTCCAAGACATCCTTAAGAAGTTCAAGATATAACTGTGATGTGACAACTTAGTTTCATTTTCTTTCAGTTCATTTGCTTTCAATTGCATACAAGTCCACAGTCAAAATTGTTCTACCTCTTCCACAAGAAGGAACTCTTCCAAAATATCACTCATGATGAACAAACCGATTGTGTAACTTCATAGGATAGTGCATGTTAATTAGAATGCTCCGGAGTTTCATTTTGCATTTAATTCATGTCCAGCTACTTCATTTCAAAGTTTGATGATGGCTTATGGTTTAACATTGTTCTAGTTTAGAAGCATCTTAAGCTCATATTTAAATCAATTCATTGCACTCATATCTCATAATCACACTGTCACCCTTTGCACAGTAGATCACTTTAGTTGATAGGATTCCTAAGACAGCCTTCATTATTTACAAATATCTTTTTGTTCTGAAAACCATCAGTGATCCATAACTTTAGGAACAGAAGATAACATCATTACAAGGTCTGAAATATCTCCGCAAATTCCTCACTACAAACAGAGCTCTTCCTCAACAGAACTACCCTGAAAAGAAACCAATAACTCTTGGAGAATAGACTCTGACCTTCAATTGAAATTGCAGAATAGAACTAGGAATTAGTCATGGAATAGATGAGTTTAGAATAGAATGTTGCATCATGATTAGTGTCTAATTGTCTAGTTAGAAAACTTGCATATTTAAGTGATCATTTCTCAAAGTCTAGTTTGTGTCATTTGTTTAAAAAGTCATCATCAAGCTCTTGTTTCTATTCAGTCATAGTTTAGATGTTGCTTCAGTATTTTTGATTACATTTTCCATTCCATACATTAGGCTCAACTGTGTTTTTGACCACCAATTTATTTTCATTAGTTTCCTAGGCACTTTCATTGTAAACACAAAACTTCAAAAGACCAAAAACATCATAAATCAACATAAAAGACCAAAACATCACAAAACACTAAACACAACGCACTAGGAAACAAGCACCTAGGTACATATGGTACATTTCACTTCAGCAATTTACAAATCCTGGTTGACAATTAAATGAACTCAGTTTAGGAGACTAGATTGAGACACAACATTTTGGCGCCGTTGCCGGGGAAGTGAAAACTAGGTAACCTTTGTTTCTTAGCATCCAAAAACAATTTTATGCGTAGGGAGAGAGATTCAAGGGGAATATTTATAAGCAGCAGAGGCAGAAGTTTGATATCTAGAACACCACTTGTTTCATCTAGATACAGAGCTATTACACCTTCAACTCAAACCCATCTTCCATCCTTTACTGATCCTAGACTTCTAGAAGATCTAAGGTCACCTATTCCATTAGAGAAACCTTCCACTTCATCCATTGAACCTGCCATAGAAGAGGATCCAAAAACCTTTGTTGAGGATACAAACCTTTCTACTTCCACAGGAGAGTCAACCATGGCAGAAGAAGGAGGAGGAGGAGTTGTTAATGGAGAAAACACATTATTTGGAGGAGGTAGAGGTAGAGGTAGAGGAGAAGGAGGAGGAGGAGGTAGAGGTGCAGATGGAGGAAGAGGTAGAATAGGAAGCTCTTTTGGGTTCCCTATACTTGATGGAGAAACCAATACAACCATGAAAAACATTTCACCTTCTGTCCTTCCGAACTTCTATGGACTTAAAACTGAGGATCCCGAAACTTTCTTATTCGAATTTGAAGTACTGTGTAGGACTTATGACTACCTTCAAGATGCCCAAAAATTGAAATTATTTCCTTCAACTCTGAAAGGAGCAGCATTGAAGTGGTTTATGAGCTTAAGCAGTAGTTCCATTAGGACATGGGAAGACATGAAAAAAGCATTTCTAGAGAGATACTTGGATTATTGTATGCCGGTTAATCATAAGGAAGAAGTGTTCAAGATGTTACAAAAAGAAGATGAAAACTTAGAAGATTTGTTGGAAAGATTTAAATACAACATAAAAAGAGCACAAATGGAAAACCTAGATCAAGACACTTTAAAATCTCTTTTGTTGAAAACCATTAGGGATGAATGGTTGGATATCCTTAACATGATGGGAAAATGGGATATATCACAACTCACATTACCTGAAATATCTGAGTTATGTATCAACCTTTCAAGAGGGAAATCTAAAACTGTCAAAGGTCCAAGAGATCCCGCTCTTGCAAGGGCAAGCAAGTCTGCTTCTGGGACAGTAAGTAGATCAGAAATAGGACACATGCTTGATGATTTTAAATCCGACATCTTAGGGAGTCTTAGTGAACAAATAGACACCCTCAAGATACAAAACAAGCAAAAGGCTGAATCTGATGCCTTGGCAATCTTTTGTCCCAAATGTAGGAAGAAACATGCCTTGAAAGAGTGCCCTTTGGATGTAAAAGTTGTAGAAACCTGTGTTATTTGTTCTGAGAAACATGAGACCAAGAATTGTCCTTCTCTTCCTGGTCTCAAGGCTGTTTTTCAAGAAGAAACTCCTACAGACTCCACATAATCTCTTAACTTTGTATCTAGAAGACCTTGGCAGGGACCTCAGACACAAGGATTCCATGATCAAATGTATAATCAACCTCCACCTTGGAATTCTTGGCAGCAACCTTGGCCCCAATTTCAAAATCAATCTCAAGCTTGGGCACAAGGATCATAAGGTCCCTATGGAAGATACTCTCCATATTATCAGTATCCACCATCCTATCCACCATATCCACAAAATTTTCCTCAAAATCTTCAACAAAATTTTCAACAAAATTCTCAACAACATCATCAGAACCAATCTCATCAAAATCAACCACTTCCATTACCATTCCCTCAAAAATCCAATCAATTACTAGCTCAGCCCATACCAAACCCCAATAATAAGAATCCTCAGAATACATATATGATAGAAGGACAAAAATTTCCAACTTATTTAATTACTCCTCTAGACCTTAGTGATGTTCAACTTAGGTCTGGAAGGATACTTGAGAAGAGGAAACCTTCTGTGATCATACAAGAACAAGATGATTCTGAGGAAGACTCCCTACGGGTTAATAAAAGTCTTGAGGAAGAAACATCCTTTCAAGGCCAAAACATTGAAAAACGGAAACAAAAAGATCCAATAAGCCCAACTCCAGTATTAGAGCAACCATCCACATCTACTTCTATACCTCCCTTTCCGGAAAGATTACAAATTGACAAAGGTGTAGAAAAACAAATAATGGTGCCTAATTATGATTTCTGGGATGAATTGAGAAATGTTTGCATTAAAATTCCATTATTGCAAGCCATCAAGGAAATCCCAATTTTAGCCAAAACAATAAAGGAGTTGAGTATGAAGACAACAAAGAAAAGAATAAGAGAAACCAAGAAAATTCAACTGGTGGGACAAATAGCAGATATTATGATGGGTAAGATTACTATTCCAAAGTACCTTGACCCAAGAAATCCAGTTGTCAAAATTCACATCAATGGAATTGAAATTCAAAACACACTCATTGACTTAGGAGCAGCAATAAATATCATGAGTAGACAAATCATGGACAAACTAAAACTTCCTAATCTTCTCTTTACACCCACACTATTACAACTAGCAGATAGATCTGTGATCAGACCAGATGGGGTAATAGAAGACATTCCAGTGTCCCTAGACTCTTGGGAGTACCCTGTGGATTTTATGATCCTTACACCCAAGAATAATCTAGGAGGCCATCCTGTTATACTAGGAAGACCTTGGTTGGCTACAGCTGATGCTTTTATTAGTTGTAGGTCCAGTGATATGTATATTTCTGATGGAATTTCAACAAAGAAATTCACTTTATATCCTCCAGCTAGGACAATTACAGATCTAGATGACACTCAATGGATAGAGGATGAAGAATATTTGCAACCACTCTTCACAATTTCAGAAATTAGTGAAGATAATCAAATTCTGAATACTCTAGAAAATTTTGAATCTTCTCCAAAGCACAAACAAGAATCATTTCAAGAGAAATCCAATATTGAGTTCTTGTCATCTAGACAGATGTCTCTTCATTCTATGGACAAATTTGGCAGTTCTACAGGTGAAATTTTTCCAGGCAAAACCTTGAACATAAACAAAAATCTGGAAAAATCTCAACAAGAAGAACTAGTCAAAGTATTACAGAGACATTCTTCTGCATATGCATGGGAATACACTGACATGAAAGGGATAAGTCCCAAGACTTGTACTCATCACATCTATATAGAGGCAAATTGAAAACCAATCAGACAACCTCAAAGACGGATGAATCCAAATCTTAGGGAAATTATCAAGGAAGAATTACAAAAATTGTTAAATGTTAACTTCATCTATCCTATTTCGGATAGTCAGTGGGTTTCCCCTTTAGTAATTGTACCTAAGAAAAATGGAAAATGGAGGGTGTGTGTTGACTACCGAGAACTGAATAAAGCTACTCTTAAAGACCATTTTCCTTTACCTTTCATAGATCAATTATTAGATACATTAGCAGGTAAAAAGTACTTTTCATTCCTGGATGGATTTAGTGGTTACAATCAAATCCAAGTAGCACTTGAAGACCAAGATAAAACCACATTTACTTGTCCTTGGGGTACCTATGCCTACCGAGTATTGCCATTTGGATTGTGTAATGCACCTGCAACATTCCAAAGGGCAGTATTAGGAATTTTTTCTGATCTGATACATGACTGTGTAGAGGTGTACATGGATGATTTTACAGTTTATGGGGATACATTTGAAGAGGCTTTAGAAAATTTGGAAAAAGTCTTAAAAAGATGTCAAGAAGCAAACCTTTCACTTAGTCATGAAAAATGTTTTATGATGTTTACTGAAGGTATTGTTTTAGGGCACCACATTTCAGGGGATGGGATTAGAGTTGATGAAGCGAAAGTTGAAGTTATTTCTAACCTATCCATTCCAAGTTGTCAAAGAGATGTAAGAAGTTTTCTAGGATTTACGGGTACTATCGGAGATTTATAGAAAACTTCACCAAAATAGCATCTCCTCTCTTCAAATTACTCACCAAAGATTGTGAATTTAAGTGGACTTCTGATTGCCAGTTAGCTTTTGAAACCCTGAAAACCAAAATTTCTGAAGCACCTATATTAAGGGGAGCTAACTGGAAGTTACATTTTCATATCTCGACAGATGCTTCCGATACAGCTTTAGGAGCAGTATTGGGACATAAAGATTTAATTCCCTATGCCATCTATTATATTAGTAAAAATTTGACTCCTGCAGAGTTAAACTATACTGTAACTGAAAAAGAGTTTTTAGCTGTTGTTCATGCCATTAACAAATTTAGACACTATATAACAGGCTATGAAACTTTTTTTCACACTGATCATTCTGCCATTAGATATTTAATGAATAAATCAATCACTAATGGTAGAGTTATAAGATGGTTGTTATTATTGCAAGAATTCAACATTACTATTCTAGATAGGCCTGGAAAACAAAACACTGTGGCTGACTTCCCGTCTAGAATTCAAAATATCAAAGATGACACTCCGGTTGAAGATCAATTTCCTGATGAATATCTTTTTGCAGTTTCTACTCAAACTCCATGGTTTGCTGATATTGCTAATTATTTAGTTTCAGGAAAATTTCCTTCAATTATGAATGCAAAGGATAAAAGAAAAATCATTAATGATAGTGCAAGATATTCATGGGTCGCTAATGAGTTGTACAAGACAGGTCCAGATTTGATCATTAGAAGGTGTGTTCGTGAAGATGAGATGCCTGGAATTCTCAAGGCATGTCATGATGAACCTTGTGGCGGACACTTTGCAGATAAGAGGACAGCCTATAAGATCCTTAATTTAGGATATTATTGGCCATCTTTGTTTAAAGATGCAAGGGAGTATGTCAAAAGGTGTGACAGTTGTCAAAGGGTAGGGAAACCTTCTCCTTCAGGTGAGATGCCATTACAACCTTAGGTACACATTGAACCTTTTGAAAAATGGGCTTTGGATTTTGTTGGACCTATTAGTCCTCCATCAAGACAAAAGAAATATATATTAGTTTGCACTGATTATGTTACTAAGTGGGTAGAAGCTAAACCATTACTTGTTGCTAATGAATCATCTGTAATTACTTTTCTTTTTGAGGATATTTTTACTCGTTTTGGTGTCCCAAGGGAAATTGTTACAGATCAAGGAGCTCAATTTACATCAAGGCTAATGGAGCAAATGATGGAGAAGTACAAAATCAGACATAAAACATCTACTCCTTATCATCCACAAGCAAATGGTGAGGTGGAATCCACTAACAAAGTCATTGAAGGAATCCTAACAAAGACTGTTCATCTACATAGAAGAGATTGGGTAGATAGGCTTCCTGAAGCCTTGTGGGCCTATAGAACTACATGGAGAAACACAATAGGCCATACTCCTTATGAGCTTGTTTATGGAAAGCAAGTTTTGTTTCCTATAGAGTTCCAAATCCAAACATTCAAGATGGCAGTTCAGCTAGGACTTGATCTAACGGAGGCACAAAAGCATAGACTGGAGCAAATTAATGAATTGGATGAGATCAGACAAGATGCAGTTCAGAAAACAAGTCTAGTCCAACAACAAAGGGCTAGATGGCATGACAAGTATATCAAAGAGAAGAAATTTAAAGAGGGTGATTGGGCTCTCTTGTTTGATTCAAAATTCAAGGATTTTCAAGGGAAATTTCAGACACATTGGCTTGGGCCATATTAAATTATTCGAATTTTTGATAATGGGGCAGTAAAAATCAGAACTATAGATGAAGAGGAGGTCACTTTTCTTGTGAATGGCCACAGACTGAAGCTATACCACAAGCCACTCTCAAGAGAAGAGTTTGTCAAGAAGTTCCAAGGAGACAATGATGTGAAGTTAATGAAGAAGAGTCTCTCTTCTTCATCAACTTGATGAAATTTTCTGAAGCATTTTTTTTTTTTTTTTTAAAATAAAAAAAAATAAAGGTATAAACATGAAAACCAATCACCGATTGGCATGTTTATACAGAAAAGATAGGGTGAAAATCAGAGTCTCTCTGACACTCTAAATTTTCCCATTTTTGTTTCTAAGCAGCTGTTATAAAAATCATAAGTTCAGTGCCATAGTACTTATGATTCATTTCATCTCACTCCATTCACTATCCATCCATACTTCATCTCATCCATCATTCACATTTCACTCCATTCCATTTCATTCATTTCACTCCATTCCATTCCATTCATTTCACTCCATCTTCCATTCTCATGTCAAAACATAGAATTTGATATCTTGCTGCAAGTGAATAAAAATATGCCATGAATTGCAGTACAACCCTTATGTTCCTTCATTCCATGAACTGAATCCATTCTTATTCCATTATCCACTTCATAATCCATCATCCATTTCATCCATTTCCATAAACATTTCACCCATCTCCCAGAAACATTTCATTTTCATGATTAAAGTATTCTACAGGAACATTTTGCAGCTCAGTGGACATTCTGCAGCTGATCACCTTTTCTGCAGCTCGACAGTCTTTTTGGCAGCTACAAACCCTGAAGGCATCAACCAGCAGACATCAGAATTACAACAAAGTGATCCAGTGAATTCATGAATCAAAAATATCAAGAAAATTGTGAAAGATTCCTCCAAAGATGAGCAGAGAAGACAAAGGCTACACAAACATCAAATAAAGGGCAGAGGTAATAAATTTAAATTACGATGGCAATTCATGAAAATTTAGCATAGTTTAGTTGTGAAATTATTCAAAGAGTTGTTTTAATTATTTTATTGATCAAACACCAAAAAAAACCCTCTATAGACTTTGTATTAAATCTTCCAATTCAAATTTTCTATCCAATAGCATTTGAGCGGTGGAACGGCCAAATCATTTGAAATTCCCATGACTCTTAACCAAGTTCTTTAATGATGAAGATTTTTCCTGCCGTCGTAAATCCTCCGCCGTCTCCTCAAATCATTAATGCAATCCTCCACCTCACTTCACCACTCTATGCCGTGACCATTTGCCATAACGTCATTCCGTAGCCAGTATTCCATTCCGAAGGCAGAAGCATTATTATCATCAGGGGCAGAACATAAGAGGTACATTGGAAGCATAACGGTGTGAGAACTCAATGAACAGAGAGCATATCACTGAGAACAAAGTTTGGAGCATTTTCACTGTCAACACATAATTGTGGCCGTGTAGAGTTTAAAGCCTGTTGCTACCAGAAGACAGAGGTGCTAAAATTGAAGACTTTGCTACCAAAGACAGAGGTGTGGTAGTAATTGAAGTTTGAAGTCTGTTATTACCAAAGACAGAGGTGTGGTAGTAATTGAAGTTTGAAGTCTGTTATTACCAAAGACAGAGGTGTGGTAGTGACTGGTTTTGAAGTTGTTGTTACCCGAGACAGAGAGGCTGTAGTGTTGAATTTGAAGCATACCATTTGCTATCAAAGACAGAGGTTGAGTTTGAAGTCTGGTGTTACTAGAAACAGAAGCGTTTTTCAGTGATTGAGTTTGAAGTCTTCTGTTACCAAAGACGGAGGTATTGCACAAAAAGAAATTTGAAATCATCTACCACTGTCTATCAGAGACACATTAGCTTGAAAATTGAAATTGCTTCCATATCATTCCAAAGTTCAACAGAAGTACATCAGTCCGAGGATTCGAAGGCATTTTTCAAACAGAGGCATACAAACCAGAGATTTTTAAGACTGTAGCTATTTCAAAGGTATGTTCTTCAAAAATTGAAACCATTTTTATTTAGAGCTTGAAGCCATTTTAATCCGAAAGTAAAAGCCATTGTTTTGTGGATAGAGAAGAGTGTTAATTGATAGTGAAAAATCATGGGTTTCATCGTAAGGATTGAGCCTATAGGATCAAAATATTTAGAAGGTTATCCACAATGCAAGGAGATGCTACAACAAATAGGATGGCTCCAATTCTTGGAAAATTTTAATGGTTGCCATAAGGAAGTCACCAAAACATTTGCTAGATCATTCCAAGGCACTGAGGTTGAAATAGGAGATGTTAAGTTTACTGTTAATGAAGTTTTTATAGCAGAGGCTACAGGATTATCTAGAGCTGGGGAAAGATGGTTTAAAAATAGGGAATTCCATAATGACTCATGGAAACAAATCTTAAAATCACCAAACATGGATGTTAGTGTGTTCAAGAAGGGAATTCCCAGTACAGCATTGAAGAGAAAATGGAGGAATATACTACTTCTTTTACAAAAAATTGTTACATGTGAGGGTAGATATGGGACATTTTATGTCTACCATATGAGACTAATGTTGCATTTTCTAGGAGAAGATTTGAATTTACCATATTTCTTGTATCAAAGTCTGAAGAAAATGGCTTCCCGTGTTCAGAGAAGAGTTCAGTTTTTGGAAACAACCCTGTATCATCATGGGTTAGTCAAAATTTTAATTGAGCATCATCTATCTAAATCAAATGATACATGGGATGATTTATTAATAAGAAATCATTTTGAGGAAGCAAAAGAACTATCACCTGAACCACAGGCCACAAAGAGAAGTAGGAGATGGAGGACTCCAACAGGTAAAATTGACAAACCGGTTCAAGAAAGCAGTGAAGAAGTCATTTTGGAGAAGTTGACTAGAATCAAGAGTCAACTCAAGGCAGAGAAGGAAATCAAGGAATCTGTTATGGAAAAAGGGGAGGGTTCCTCTCAACTTAGGAGAAGCCACAGATTAAAAGGAAAACTGAAGAAAACATCAATCAAACAAACAAGGGTAATCAATATTGAAGATGAAGAAACATCTATGGAAGAGTATGATGATGAAGATTTTTATGAAGGCACCCCTGAGATTGATCCTGCTCAACAGGAAATCTATGATTATGTGGAAACTCTAGAGAGAACAGCTTCAGAAAGAGAAGAGAGAACCCCCAGTCCTCCACTAACCGAAATTGATATATTGAGGAGGGATAGGTATGAGTTGGAAGTGTTGAATAGACACATCAGAAATGAGAATGAAATTCTCAAAGATCAAATCAAGCTCAAGACTGACATGAACTCAACCTTATCCTTGCATATAGACAAAGTGGAGAGAACCAATGAGAAGATGAAGACAAGGAACAGAAAGTTGATCAGAGCACTCACAAACCTCAGGTTCAAACTTGTGATCAGAAAACCCAGAAGGCCTTTAGCATGCAGACAAAGGAAAAGAAGGGGATTAGATGTCCTTGCAGAAGCCTCAGAATTCATAGGATAATTTGCATGAGGACATGCACAGAGACAGCAGTGGGGGTATGTTGAGCCTCAAATTTGTGCTTTCCTTCACCTCATTTTACCTCATTTTTCCCTTGTCCATTTCCATTTTAAACCCAATTGATCAATAAAAATAGTTAAAATTACTTCTAGAATGGTTTATATGACTGACTTGTTGAATTTTGTGATTGTTGCCATTGTTAAGCATTTTGACCGGAACTAGTTGCAGAATGCAGACATTCTGTAGCTAACCGGCGATTCTGCAGCTACCTTTATGTTTGAGCATGTTCCAGGTGGCCTCTTGAGGAAAAACGCATATGGGCATGATCCACGTCGTGCCTACATGGTGTGTTGCTCGTCATGGAAGAGGAAATGAAGTCTGTGTACGGTTATGCACGTGGAAACACATTTTGCGAAAGAAGACTCCTACTAGGACTATTACAGTCCAGGTGTCTTTTCTCTTTTACGCAGCCACCTTAAAGACTCCTAAGATGATTTGGATTAGGAAGACATCATTCCTAAATTATTGTAATTATTGTTACTTGCATTTACTTTAAAAACTCTTGAATAGGCCGAGAGCTTAGTTAGAAAATTTGTGTAGATTTGCTGCTAGATTTTGGTGTAAAACTCTGTGTTACGTCTTTTAAGACACAGAGCATTATGTTCAGACTATTGCATTGTTAATGGAGCAGAAAAAATTATCTTGAAGGCGTGATTTAATTGTGAAGTCGAATGCCGTCAAGTGGTAGAGGGCCCCTGCCCCTTGAACGGATTTCCTTAGCGTAAACTAGATAAGTTTTTCCTAGCTGTCTTTACGTTCTGCATATTAAATTAGTAGTTGTTGTGTTTTATATACTATGGTCGTACTCATTCTAGTTCTTCCATAATAAGACATTCTTCCAACAGACCAAAATGATGAATGATTGATGACTATGGTATTGTAGGATATCAGTTAGATTTGTATTTGTTTTAACTAGCTACTGTAGCCATAATTCGTTCCAGTTCTTCCACAAGAAGACACTTTGCCAATAAATTAAAACGATGAATGTTTAATGACTATGGTACTGTAGGATAGGAGTTGTATTTGTTTTAACTAGCTACTGCAGTCATAATTCGTTCCAGTTCTTCCACAAGAAGACACTTTGCCAATAAATTAAAATAATGAATGTTTAATGACTATGGTACTGTAGGATAGGAGTTGTATTTGTTTTTAACTAGAGACTGTAGTTATATTCATCCTAGTTCTTTCACAAGAAGACATTCTTCCAACAGATCATAACAATGAATGATGAATAGCTATAGTGTCATAGGAATTAGTTGTAGTTTTTAGTCTTCACTATCATAGTTGCACTCGTCCTAACCACTCTTCCACAAGAAGAAATTCTTCCAAGACATCCTTAAGAAGTTCAAGATATAACTGTGATGTGACAACTTAGTTTCATTTGCTTTCAGTTCATTTTCTTTCAATTGCATACAAGTCCACAGTCAAAATTGTTCTACCTCTTCCACAAGAAGGAACTCTTCCAAAATATCACTCATGATGAACAAACCGATTGTGTAACTTCATAGGATAGTGCATGTTAATTAGAATGCTCCGGAGTTTCATTTTTCATTTAATTCATGTCCAGCTACTTCATTTCAAAGTTTGATGATGGCTTATGGTTTAACATTGTTCTAGTTTAGAAGCATCTTAAGCTCATGTTTAAATCAATTCATTGCACTCATATCTCATAGTCACACTGTCTCCCTTTGCACAGTAGATCACTTTAGTTGATAGGATTCCTAAGACAACCTTCATTATTTACAAATATCTTTTTGTTCTAAAAACCATCAGTGATCCATAACTTTAGGAACAGAAGATAACATCATTACAAGGTCTGAAATATCTCTGCAAATTCCTCACTACAAACAGAGCTCTTCCTCAACAGAACTACCCTGAAAAGGAACCAATAACTCTTGGAGAATAGACTCTGACCTTCAATTGAAATTGCAGAATAGAACTAGGAATTAGTCATGGAATAGATGAGTTTAGAATAGAATGTTGCATCATGATTAGTGTCTAATTGTCTAGTTAGAAAAAGTCTATCATAATTGCTACCAAATATTATATCATCCTCTTTAGCTATTAGACATGCTTTAGTTGCTTCATCCAGAACATATATGTCGTTTGGAGCTTGACTTACTGTAGCCACAATTTCACCATACTTGCCTTTCCTGATTTCACATTTTGTGCAGTTGAATAGTATTGTGTTTCCTTGATCACACATTTTTCCAACACTGAGCAGATTGTGATTCATGTTTTAAACCAATAGAACATTCTTGGCTAGAGCATCTTTTATTTTGAGAGTGACAATACCTGATCCTATAACGTTTGAAGATCCATAATTTCTAAAGGACACGGTTCCATCCTTCTTATCTTTCATAGATACAAATTTATTTCTATCTCCAGTCATATGCGTTGAGAAACCGTTATCAACAAACCACACATCTTTGTTGTTTTGAGCCTTGAGAGAGAGAGAGAGCACAATTATCAGTCTTCTTCTTCTTCCATGTTCATTCGTTCTGTGGCTTCGAAGATTCTTTTGGAGGATTTCAAGTCTGCAGTCTCTAGCTATGTGTCCAAATTTTCAACATTTGTAACATTCAATATTATTTCTTAAATGTTCAAACATATTGATGTTTCTATGAGCCTTGGGAGGTTCATATTTGACATATCTCCTGGAATTGTATTCATTCTTGGGGTACGTGCGACATTATACATCTTTATGACCAAATTTTCCACATGAATAACAGTAGCCATAAAAAATATGTTGGTACCTGGATGGAAATATTCGTTGAGGAATTGTGGTTGTTCTTGTGAATCTTGTCCAATGAAATCTACATGCATGTCACATCTCATGGGTTCATTGTATTTTGTTGTAGAACGTCCTGCTTCTTCTTCTTTGTAACCGATGCTAGTTCTATCATTGTAAGATCGTTTATTGTTGATGAGTTCTTCCAATGCCCTTGAGCTGTTGGCATAGTTTTGGATAGTTTTTCCTTTCTTCACTTCCTTATGCAGTGAGACTACTTCGGCTTCTAATTCTTCTTTTTCTTGGTTGCTTTCTTCCAACTTATTTTGAAGTGAATCTTCAATGCATTTGTGTTCTTCAACTTCAATTTTGAGACCTTGAACTTATTCTTCAAGAGTATTGGAACGGATCTTCTCTGCCTTGAGCTCTTTTATAAGTTTTATTGCTTCCTTAGAAAATTATTCTATGGTCAATCCTTCTTCTTCGTTGTTTGATACCTCTTGTTTATTGTGCTTGGCCATAAAAAATACTCTCTCATTGGCTTCTTCTTCATTGTCATTGTATTCATCGGATGATGAGATATCTTCTTTAGAGAGAAAATTCCTTTTGGATCCTTGCTTGTTGAATTTATAAAAGCCTTTCTTTCCTTTTCAGTTGACATCACTTATGTTCAGACATTTTGATGCGAAATGCCCAACCTCACCACAACCGAAACATGTCAATGGAAGTTTACCTTTGAATTTTTCATTACCAATTTTTAGTTTTCTCGTAAAGTAAGCATATTCTTCATCTTAAATACCTTCTTCCTCATCTCCCTTTTCTTCACACTTGCAGGTACATGTATTTTCAATTAAAGGTTGTTTTTCCTTATTGGTTTCCTTAGATGCAATGAACACAGTTTCTAGATGCGAAGTACCCTCTTCTTCATCAAGTCTCATTTCATATGCTATGAGAACTCCATGTAATTCCTCTTTTCTGATTTTGTCCAGATTTTCACTATATTCTAAGACCGATACCTTTGGGTTGAATCTCCCTAGTAACGTTCTAAGAATATTTCGTATAATAGTCTTCTCGTCAACTGGCTCTCCCAATCCTTCTAGAGTATTGGTTATTTCATCAATGTATTGGAAGTATGTAGAAATGTTGCAATCTTCTTTCATTCTGAGTTGCTCAAATTTTTCTCTATAGATCTAAAGCTTTTCTTCTTTGACATTTGAGTCACCTGCATATATATTCTCAAGTTTGTCCCATACATTTTTGGCAGTTTTAAAACCCAACACCTTATGATAAGTAGATTCAATAAGTCCACTGATAATAATATTCTTTGCTTTTGCATCATTTACCAAATTCTTCTTACCTTGTTCATCTGTGGTTGATGTAAATCCATTATGAACAGTGTCCCATACCTCGTAACCTTGCGATAAGAGATAGACCTCCATTCCTCCTTTATAGAGTGCATAATTATTTTCATTGAACATAGGTACACCATTCTTGGTATGCTCCATGACCTCCTTTCAGTTGTTAAAATGCTATTGAAGGAACCAAGCTCTAATACCAATTGTTGGAAATACTGGGGGGGGGGGGGGTGGGGGGTGGGGGAGGTGAATCAATATTCCTTTCAATTAGAGCATCAGTTAATCTTCAATTATTATCAGTTTTTTTACAATGACAGAAGCAAACAAAAGGAACACAAATGCACATAGTTTTTAAGGTGGAAACCCACTCTGGGACAAAAACCACCTAATGCTTTTCTAATAATTCTTTAATATTCAACTCCAATTGAAAATAAAGCTCCAACTTCTTAGAATCTAGAAAAGCATTCTTCTCTAGCTCCCACTGGATGTACGCTCCAACGCCTGAGATTCTTCAGTAGTCAACTAAATGAATGCCCCAACACCCAATGAGATACAACTCACCCTAGCACCACCCTACCACCCTATAGAAGAAAAAAATAAGAATGGACTCCCGTACTAGGGAAAATGGTCCACTTTACAATGATATAGAATGATGTAGAAGAATAAGACACACTAGAGCATAACCCCAACTATGAAACAACCACCTAATGATGATCCTAGACCTCCCAACACTGCCTCTTCAACTCTTGGCAGATAGACACTAGAACAATTTTTACAATAATGTATTTACAATCACTTAGTACAATGATACCTTTACAGTGATTGTATGCAGTGCTGCCCACTTGAAGACTTCATGTGATGAACTTCTTGCTGTTTTTCTGCACCTTGGTTGCTGCTCTTGTCATGCTACCCTCTGCTACACCTTGTTTTGATTTGCTGCCCTAGAAAGTCTGGTCCTTTGTAGCCTTTGGCAACACATGATCTAGCTTTTCTTTCCTTCTAGGAGCTCGATATTGAATCTGGTCTATCTATGTTCTTTTAGATCTCCAATATCTGATTTTCAGTCCTGTATTAGTCCTCTAAGTCATCTTTCCAATGCCACAAGTCTGACCCAATTTGGATTCTTCAAGGGAGAGTTATCCCCACTCTCTCACAATTCCCTAATTATGGACTATTTTAGTAAAGCGACCTTGTACGGCATGCCACGTGTCACTATTTCTTCATTCAGCTCTGAAATTGATAGAGCGAAAACTACAGTTCGTGCAATATCTACCATGTTTTACATAACTCCAATCTGATACTCAGAGAGAGAGTTATGATTATTTTCCCAAAGTCACTTCTTTGAGATGAATTTCAGGAGCCTGCAAAAACACTGACTTCCACAGATCATATCTTCGAAAATATTGCACACCTTGATCTGAAATTTTCATAGGATCTTTCTTAGGATTTCACCTTCACCTCATAAATATTTCAGCTTCTGAGCCTTCGTAGAAAAAAAATTAGAGTGAGAATTCCATGATGACCTGTTTCATATGGCGAAATCCCTTGCATAAGGAGGATATGAGGATCACAATTTATATAAATGCTTAGGTTGAGAGGGGCTTTAATAAGTGAACGTGGGAGGGATTTTAGGAGCTTAAAAAAATATTAATGATGACTTTTCAATGACCCATGCCACAGCCCCATGGGGTTTTAGCTCACTAACTGGGGTTACAAACTTCAAACATGAATATCTATCAAACTGTGAAGAATTATGTGGCGTGCCATATATCAACGGAAACATCTCGACAAGTAGAAACCATCATAAGCATTCTTGACCCAGAATATAGTAATTTGGAATTTCAAAATTCCCATGAAATATTGGGGTAGCCCCCGGTGCTACTTGGGTTGACATCATTGACAATCACTGATCAACAGTATTTCTTCGGTGCAAAAATGTATTCCTCTGATTTATGGTACCTAAGTTCATTAATATCATACATCTACTCTTCATATTTACAAGTATTATACTCATTTACAAGTACTACATGTTCATAAATATTAGTTAAGTGGATATGTATATAAATAATGGAAAAATAAAAAATTTCAAGAGATGTAGCAAGGGAAATGTGTTGTTTTTTATCTTCCTAAAATTATAAATTAAGTTTTTAAGTGTGTAAATGCCATTGTAAATCTTAAATGAGGTTGAGATTTTCTTCATTTAATAATGATATATTTAATTTTATCTCAATAAAATGTTAATGCTTTGTATCAACATTTAAAATAAAAAAAAAACCATCATTTTGTTTTAAAAATAAAAAAAATTATCAATATAATTATCAGAGTTTGAAAAAAAAATCGTTAAAATTCAAATTCAAGAGAAACAAAGAGAAAATGCTACTAAAAATTAAACAATATTAAAATCTAAAGATGGCTAGAAAATGCATCTAATGGTATTCTAAAACAAATGTGCAAAAAAAGGTGAAAAAGAAGAAAATAAGAAATTCAACCATTTTTGTTTTATGTATGTACAAAGAAATACATGTATGTTTTTGAAACACATATATATACTAGCACAACGATATTTAATTAATTAAATGTGGTTGATATACGCTGGCTTCATTTGTATCTACCACACAAGCCATTGATAAATATATAATAATAAAAATAATATTACAAAAAAATAATAATAATAAATAATAATAAATATTTATTTATTAGTTAATGTTAATAATAACAATAATAAATATTTATTTATTAATAATAATAGATATTTATTTTCTATTAATAAATAAATATTTATCATTATTATTATTAATTATTTTAAATTTATTTTTAATTAATTAATATTAATAATTATATTATTATTATTGATTAATTAATTAATTAATTATTGAATATCATAATTATTATTATTAGAAATTAATTAATAATTAATTATTATTATTATAACTTAAATAATTATTAATAATTGTTATTATTTAATAATTAAAAAAAAATTAATAATAAATAATAATTATTTTTAGTTTTAATTAATTGTTAATTTCAAAGTTGGACCATGCTTGATTATAGTTGATTTTGATATGGAGACAATCTGTGTCATAATGTGACATTGGACCATGGTTGACCATGAGAGATTTTCATATTGAGAAAAACCTATTATAAACCCAAGGTATGTAAACCCTAAGATAAATATTATAAACCATAAAATAAACATGGTTGACAATGGTTGACCACGGATGATTTTCAAATTGACATAATATTTGTCACAATGCGACGTTGGACTATGGTTGACCATGATTGATTTTCATATTCAGAAAACCTTTGGCACAATGCAATGTTGCACAATGGTTGGCCATGGTTCACCACGGTTGATTTTCATATTAAGACAAATTTTGTCACAATGCAATGTTGGACCATGGTTTTCACAATGTAGAGAATACTATTAAGCCCAAGGTATCAATATTGTAAACCAAGGTATATAAACCCTAAGATAAATATTATAAACCCAAGAGAATAATAAACCCAAGGGATTAATACTAAAAGGTCGAGGGATTATAAATCCAAGGGATACATATTATAAACCCAAGTTATATAAACCTTAAGACAAATATTAAAAACCCTAAAATAAATATGGTTGACCATGGTTGGCCACGGATGAATTTCATATTGACACAATCTTTTTCACAATGCGACATTGGACTATGGTTGGCCATGATTGATTTCCATATTGAGACAACCTTTGGCACAATGCGGCGTTGGACAATGGTTGACCATGGTTGATTTTCATATTGAGACAATCTTTTTCATAATGTAACATTGGACCAAGAGGCAATCTTTGTCACAATGTGACCATGTTTATTGACCATGATTACCCAAGATTAACCATGTTTGACCATAATAAACCCTAGGAATAAAAATTATAAACCCTGAGATAAATATTATAAACCCTAAAATAAACATGGTTGACCATGGTTGAGACAATCCTTGTCACAATGTGACGTTGGAATATGGTTGACCATGCTACACTATGATTTATTTTCATATCAAGACAATCTTTATTACAATGTGATGTAGAAAAGGTAAAAAAAAATCATGTAATAGTAATCTAAAACAAATATGCGAACAAAAGTTGAAAAAAAAAAGAAAACAAGAGATTCAACCATTTTAGTTTTATGAATGTACAAAGAAATACATGTATGTTTTTGAAACACACACACACACACACACACAGATATATCTATATATATATATATATATATATATATATATATATATAATTTACACATATATGTTCATTTCATTAACTAATATGAGGATTATCTAACCCCACACACACACACACACACACACATACACATAATTAAATTGACATTATTTTAATTTAAATATATTCTTAAAATTTCATTAGATTTATCTATGTAACCATATTTTATTGATAAGAATCGAATTATTAGATATTTGTCATCTATTTTAATGCGTTGAGAGTGGAAAAAAATCAGAGAAATTAATTTTCGGGTCATTTTAACAATAGGTCCCAGTTTGGAATAGTGGAGTTTTAAATATTTTTGAGTGATTTTTAAGCATCAAATGCCATTTTGGGTTTTTAAGTTTTCTTAACTCTAGTTGAGATCTGTTGATGTTGATCTACACTTAGATACTTTTCTAGTGACTCAAAGCTCACATCAATCAGAGCTTGTAGACACAATTTATGACTCCCACAAGTTGACCTATTGTGTTGACCAACATGGTAGGAGAGGATGCCGCATCAACCTTCATTATTGATGCATATGGGGCTATCAACATGTTGAATTTCAAGAATATTCTAGAAAGTCGAAAATTGTAACTCTAATTTAGAGTTGAGGAAGTGAAAACCTTACAATAGAGATTGAGTGATGTTAAATATGGGGCCGCTAAGAGGAGTAAGGGTTCCATTTGATGTCATTATATTTGTTCCATAGTTGAGTATAGTAGAGCAACTAGGACGAGCAATTTAAAGAGAGAAAAAGGAAATGTAGATAATATTTTGTAGTAGTCTTACAAGCCACAACTCTTAGGTAACTCCATAAAGAGTACCTTTATATTTGTATATTAATATTTCCATAGTAGATAAAATAGAGTAGAGTAGACTCAACTTCTAGCTAGGATCTCTCCAATACATGTTTCCCATGGTAAATCTTGTCTTTATTTTTGGATGATGTTGAGTATTTTTTGGTTCTCTATTTTTTTCATTCCAGTTATTTCATACATTTAAGCATAAAAACCAATAATTAAAGAATATATTATCTAAATAAAATTAACATTCAAAGTATATATTTTAATATTTTATCATATTTTTTGTGATGAAATGTTCCATTAGAGTATCCACGGAAATTTACATATCATGTTGGTACCATAGAAAATATTTAGGGGGTATTTTGTGAGAAGTTATAATGATCTAGGATCCAATATAAGAAGAAATGCATGGAACCATAGCCATGAACAATGAATATATTCATAATAGCCCTCAAGATCTATTAGAAAAGTAATTTACGAGGTTGGAAGCAGCAGTTTCCAACATCAGTCACAATACTAACCTCTTCATAATGACCCCAATAAGAAATATTAGACCTTTTAGAGAGGCCATAGGTTCTAACTCAGAGCTCAAATAAAAGGGGGAACTGGGAGATAATGAAAACCTAGAAATAGAATTAAGAAAATAACTTGAGAAACAACAACCAATTTGTAGTGTTATTAACTCTAGTTCGTATTTACGATGGAAGAAAAAGTGAACATAAAGGAATACTAATGTAATATTAATCCATTAAAATTGAATTATTAGTTATAGAAACTAGAAGTTTATTTCAACATTCTCGATATAGATGATGAACAAAATACATCATTTTCCAAACCGACATTATAGGGTTACGCTTTAACCTGATGGGAAACCTATATGGAAACAATTAGGTTGGAGGAATTAAAAGCCCTCATTATTTCCTAATTCGACCATCTTAGGTATGTATAGGATGAATAGATCTAATCCACTACTTCAAGTAGAGGAAAAGGTAGAGTATACAAGGGTACACCAACATGTCTAGAAACTTGGCCATCATGTAGGGCACCTCACCCAAGAATCCAAATGTACTCCTCAAGTCTCTGGGGTGATCCGAAATTATGCAGAAATGCAATAAAATATATAAATACACATAAATGCAGAGATGCAGCAGAAATAAAACTTCATTTTATTAATATCACATAACTGAAATATGCTTACATACATAATGGAAATAAACTATCTAACACGTTGGTAGCTTATCTCTAAGAAGAGATGTGGCGGCTAAATACCTTTGAACTATGTTACAATGAGGCTCGAAGGTCTATTTATTATTGAGAAACAATAGAACACCCTAAACATCCAAAAACCTAACCCTAGGAGATGAAACGCCAAACTATGGGCCTCGTTGGTGTAAATTGGTACATCAATTTCCCGAGGTCGTAACTTTGGCATACGATCTTCGTTTGACGCACATGATACCACATTAGAAAGATCTATTTGAGGTATTAAACTGATGAAAATTAATATTAAGTAAAGGAATAAACTTTTCTTTGAGGTGGTTTTCGCAAAAAACATCGTTTAGGGCCTTGAAATGACTCCGTTAGTTTAGGACCCAAAAAACTGCCAAAAATAGTAAATTGTCCTACAATTAAGGAAATTAAAAAACTAAAATAAAAAATGGTGGGAGTCCAAGTGGAATAGGAGGGTGGCCACCAATATCAACCTGGATCATTCCAACCCCTTAGGAATCAATGTTCCCCATTGCACTGAGTTCCTCCATGAGATGAGGAAACTTCTGTTAAACTTGGTCCTTAGTGAGCCACTTGCCCTAATGAAGGAGTTGGCTTGCTTTGACAACTCGATATAGCTGGATCCTCTACTAGAGGGTGTTATTAATCTATGTATCCATGATATGATCAGTTGTGTCTTTTTCCATGCAGTTTGGGTTTAACTTTGTTCATGTGAGTTTTTTTTCCATGTTGAATGTGTCCAGTAGAGATGGAAAGTAGTGCCAAAGTTGGTCCACATTGAACATTAGGTGCAAACCAAGGAATGGTGGAATAATGAGCTTGAAGGAATTGTCCCCTACTACCTTGGTGATGGTGTATGGCCCATATCGAAGCAGGCGAAGCTTACAGTGGGGTCCAACGAGGAGCTCCTTCTGCAAATGTAGCCACACTTTATCGCCCACTTGGAAGTTGTGTGCACCCTGTGTTGATCATGTCATTGCTTGTACTTAGCATTAGCTATCTCCAATATGTCATGAACCTATTACCAGATTTTTTGAATGTGCCCAATGAATATTTTTTATTTTATGCTTCATAATGGACATGAGCCGAATTGGCATGAATAGCTGCAAATGGCATGGCTACATCAATGGGACATAGTGGCTGGAATCTCAAGCCCACATGAAAGGGGTTGTGGCTATTTGAGTTGTGGAGGGCCTAGTTATAGTTGTGTTGTACATAGGGGAGGTTCTCATTCCATGTGTGTGGATGCTTTGAGTTGTACATGTACAGAATGTGTACGGTCATCTTGTTGATGACCTCTGTCTAGCCATCAGCTTGGGATGGAAATTTGTGGAATTGGTGAGCTTGGTGTCCACCATTGACTAGAGGCTAGAGAAAAATGTATTAAGGAACCTGTTATATCGATATGAGATGATAGACTATGGGATCCCAAAGTGTACCCACACTCATTCAAAGAAGAGTTTAGTAGTGGCTTCTGTTGTGATAGTCTTCTTACAGGTCACCATAATGGCCATCTTCAAAAATTTGTTGACGTTAAAAAAACACAATCATTTCCATGCTTAGTAGAAGGAAGTAATGACATATAATCCATGGATATATATTCCCAAGGTAAAATAGGGGTAGGAAGTGGAATATAGAGGCCTTGCTTCTTAATGGTTAGTTTGGAAATGGTGCAGGTAGTGCAGGATCTGATGTACTTCCTGACATCCTGTCGAAGGTTCATTGTTAGGTCCCTATATTACTAGTATAGTCCCTTATTGTTGTTAGTGTAACCCCCTTATTTTTATTATTGTACCCTTGTAACCCCCATATTTTTATTATTATGCCCTTAAATTATTATTGTTAGGCCGGCTAGGATTACATTGTGGCCCCATAGACTCCTATATATAGAAAAGAGGTTTTGTAATTTGTTATATCCAAGAATTGTTAATTCATGTAATATATTGGAGGTTTCCCCCTCGAAGTGGCTTATTTATAAGGCGTTGATATCTCTTTTCTTCTATTTTTGGAGCTGGTTTCACAACATTTGGTATCAGAGCTTTGGATTATAGGGTTTTCGCTGCTCCAAACTGGTCATCGGGACATTTGCGCTATAATTTTTTTTATATGAAGGTCAAGAAGCTAAAATTGTTAGAGTGTGAAGCCAAACTCCTGAGCAACATTGTCGCAAAATTTCAAAGCTTGGTTCGCAATATTTTCGAAGATATGATCTGTGGAAGTTAGGGCTTTTTTCAGGCTCCTGAATTTAACCTAAACAGGTCATCGCGGAATTTGTGCTATAAATTTTTTTTTACGAAGTTTCAGAGGTTGAAATTTTTATAGAGTGAAGCCGAAATCCGGTGAAACATCTTCATAAAATTTCAGAGCTTGTTTCGCAATATTTGCTGAGATATGATCTGTGGAAGTTAGGTCGTTTTCAGGATCCCGAATTTCATCTCAAAGAGGTTATTGTGGGAAAATCTTCATAACTCTCTCTCTGAGCATCATATTCAAATGCTGTAAAAAGTGGTCGCAAGTACAAGGACTGTAGTTTCTTTTTTATCAATTGCAGAGCCAAAGGAGGAAACGGTGACACATGGAAATTCGTACAAGTTCGCTCTACTGAACCAGTCGATAATTAGGTCATTGTGGGAGATTGGACATAACTTTGCCTTGAAGAATCCAAATCAGGTCAGACCCGTGAAATTTGAAAGAAGCTTCAGAGGGATACTACAAGGCCGAATTTCAGATATTGAGGATATACAATTACAAATATAATTCGATTTCAATATAGAGCTCCTCAAAAGCAAGTAAAAGGTGTGTATATTTTATTTTTATTTTCCCGAATTGCATAAGTCTTGTTTGAAGAATCAAGTTGAATTGATTGAAAGATAATATTGTAGAATATATATCAGTATTAGATTCTAAAATGGCCTCTAAAAATAATTCAACACCCATTAAGCCTTTAGAAGGCTCTACTATGACTCATGAAGACGAAGAATGGCAACATGACATATCAAATTTACAAGAGCAAGTGCAACAAATTTCTCTTTCGCAAAGAGCAAAAAAAAATGACATGGAAGTTTTGAGGAAAGGCGTGGAAACTAAGATGGATGATTTGAAGAAAGGCGTGTAATCTAAGATGGATGGTTTGAAGAATGGCATGGAAGCTAAGATAGATGGCATGGAAGCTAGCATGGAATCTAAGATGGATGACATGGAAGCTAAGATCGATGAAAAAATGGAAAACATGAAGAATGATCTAAAATCAAACATGGAAGGTTTGAAAAAGTTGATACAAAAAATGTTTCCTAATGGTGAAAATATAGTAGAGGAAACTCATGATGAGAACAAAATAAATGCTAATCATGATTTTATAAACTCTAATGTTGGTGGGAAGAACCACCATATTCCAAAAATGGATATGAGGAATTTTGATGGAAAGGATCCCGTAACATGTATACTACAGATGGAGAAATATTTTTATCTCAATAATGTGCAAAACACACAAAAGGTACGCATTGTAACTTTACATTTAGAACAAAATACATTTGTATGGTATCGATGGCTTTGCTCCTGTAAAAAAATTGTCACTTGGTCAATTTTTATGGAGGAAATGATAGCACATTATGAGGATACAAAGAGCAACACCTTCTTTAGCCAATTGATAAATCTCAAAAAAAAGGGTTTAGTTGGGGAGCACATTGAGGACTTCCAAAAATTGAATATAAGGGTAGCTGATATTCCATAGGAACACATGATTGATCTATTCATAGGTACTTTAAAGGATAACATCCAACATGAAGTTCACGTTTTGGAACCTGATTCATTGGAGAAGGCATTCAGGTTGGCAAGAAAAATTGAATGTAAAATTATGGTGAAAAGGAAGCCTACCACTCACTTCTATAAAGAGGGAAGTGTTGCTACTCCTAGATTTCAACAACCTACAAGGTTGACACCACAACAATTAGAAGAAAAAAGAGAAAAAGGGATTTTCTACAGTTGTGATAGAAAATACAATAAAGGTCATAAGTGTGATGAAAAGAAATTATTCTACATATATTGTGAAGAGGAAGAAGAAAATGAACAAGAAGAGGATATACACCAGGAACCAACCCTAGAAGAGGAAGAAATGAGTCCGACCATATTGTGTAATGCATTGGTAGGAATTACCACTCCTCAAACTCTCAAGATAGAAGGACATATCAAGAAGAAAAAGGTAATAGTGTTGATTGATTCAGGTAGCACCCATAATTCTATTCATTGTAAGGTAGCCAAGGAATTAAATTGTTTCCTATACCCAGCACCAGAATGTCAAGTGATGGTTGCAAATGGAGGAACTATAAATTGCTCTGGAAAATGCCATAATATCAAGCTAACCATAGGGGAATATGTATTGAATAGTCCAATGCTTTCCATTCCTATGGGAGGTGTTGATGTTGTACTAGGAGTACAATGGTTACAATCTTTGGGGACGGTAGCTTTTATTTTTCAAGAACTTTTCTTGAAATTTTTTTCAGAAGGAAAGGAAGTCGAATTGCGGGGTATTGCAGGGAAGACGGGAAAGATAATAAGCTCTAATGTCATGAAAACGCTTCTAAATAAAAAACAACGAGGCATAATTACACAATTATGCTCACTAGAAGTTCCAACATCAAAATCATCTATTTCTGGAGATCTCCAAAAAGTCTTGGACAATCATTCCAAGGTTTTTGAAACTCCCAAAGGACTCCCACCTATTCATGATCATGATCATGCTATGCATTTGATTCCAGGAAGTGTTCCTCCAAACATCAGGCCTTATAGATATCCTTAGGTCCAAAAGAGCGAAATTGAACTTATGATTGCAGAAATGTTAGAGGCGAGTATAATTCAACCTAGTCAAAGTTCTTTCTCTGCTCCTGTAGTATTGGTACACAAGAAGGATGGATAATGACACATGTGTCCCAATTATAGGGAGCTGAATAAGCTCACCATTAAAGATAAATTTCCCATTCTCGTGATTGATGAATTAAATGGAGCAATTTGTTTTACCAAGTTGGATCTTCGTTCAGGATATCATCAAATTATAATGAAGACTGAATATCTTCTGGAAACAACATTTCAAACTCATGAGGGTCATTATGAATTTTTGGTCATGCCTTTTGGCCTTACCAATGCACCTTCTACATTTCAAGGGTTGATGAATTCAATTTTCAAACCCTTCCTTAAGAAATTTATGCTATTATTTTTTGATGATATACTAATCTACAATAGGTCTTGGAAGGATCATGTTCAACATGTTGACAGGGTTCTCAAACTATTGCAGGAGAAACAATTATATGCAAAAATATCCAAATGTTTCTTTGGAGTGCAAGAGGTGGAATATCTGGGTCATATTGTATCTCACGAGGGTGTTAAGGTAGACCCTAACAAAATTAAAGCCATTAAGGAATGGAAAGCCCCCACAACCATAAAGCAGTTGCGAGGATTTCTCGGGTTAACAGGGTATTATCGCAAGTTTGTTAAGAATTATGGGAGAATAAAAACACCTCTAACAACATTATTGAAGAAAGATACATTTTCATGGACTCCTGAAGCAACTAAGGCCTTTGAACATCTTAAAGAGGCAATGTGCCTAGCACCGGTCTTAGCTACGCCAGACTTCACAAAAACCTTTATTGTGGAATGTGATGCCTCAGGAAATGGAATTGGTGCAGTTTTAATGCAGGAAGGAAGACCCATTGATTTTGAAAGTCATCCAATCAAAGGAAAGTATTTACAGAAACCTATTTATGAGAAGGAAATGTTAGCAATACTGCATGCACTAAAGAAATGGCGAACTTACCTAATGGGAAGACACTTAAGGTAAAAACTGATCATGATAGTCTTAAACACTTTTTGGAACAAAGACTATCTTCAGAAGAGCAACAAAAATGGGTCACAAAGATGTTGGGTTATGACTTTGAAATAACCTAAAAAAAAGGGAAGCTAAATGTTGTTGTAGATGCACTCTCAAGAAAGAATGAAGAGGTGGAAGCATTGCTTTGTGCCATTTCTATTATCCAACCAGATTGGATAACCGAAGCAAGAGATGCATGGAAGAAGGACAAAGAAGTGTGGACACTCATTCAAAAGTTGCAGCAAGATCCTAGTACGTCCGATACATTTAGTTGGAAAAATGATTCCTTATGGTACAAAGATCACTTATATATTTGTAAGAAGTCCCAAATAAAACAAAATATTCTTTTGGAATTGCACACTTCTCCTTTAGGAGGACACTCAGGATTTCTAAAAACTTACCACAGGGTGAAGAAAGAATTTTTTTGGGATGGCCTTAAATCTGATATTCAAAATTTAGTGGTGGAATGTTTGGTTTGCCAGCAGAATAAAGTTGAGACAATTAAGACCTCGGGTCTTCTACAACCTTTATCCATTCCAAGTCAATGTTGGGAGGAGATTTCAATGGATTTTATCACAGCCATTCAAGTCCGAAGGAAAGAGTGTCATCATGGTGGTAGTTGATAGAATTACCAAGTATGCACATTCTTGTGCATTATATCATCCATTTAAAGCAAGTAGAGTTGCTACTACATTTATGGAAACAATTCAAAATCTACATGGAAACCCAAATATTATTGTAAGAGACAGAGATTCCATTTTTACTGGAAATTTTTAGACGGAATTATTTTTTTGTTTGGGTACTCAACTAGCTCATAGCTCATCTTATCATGCTAAATCCGATGGAAAACTGAGATAGTGAAAAAATATTTGGAAGGATACATTCGTTGTTTTGTATCTGATAAACAAACACAATGGGTCAAGTGGTTACCTCTGGATGAATGGTGGTATAACACTCTTCCATACCGCAGCAATAAATTACCCCATTTATGGAACTTTATGGATATCATCCACCATCCATCACATCATATTTAAGAGAAAATTAAGGTTCAAGCAAGAAGATCACATCGAGTACCTCATGAAGAAGTTCTCCAACTCTTTGACCTTGAAACTAAATTCGTTACCACAAAATCGAATGAAACAACAGGCAGATCAACATCGCAGTGAGAGAAGTTTTGATGTAGGAGACTGGGTATTTTTACGGCTACAACCATATAAACAAATGTCCCTCAAGCAAGCTAAGAAGGACAATAAATTATCGCCAAAGTACTATGGTCCTTAAAAGGTGTTGCAAAAGATTGGTACTATGGCATACAAATTGGAGCTTCCTGCTTCCTCACGAGTGCATCCAATTTTCCATGTTTCATGCTTAAAGAAAGTTATAGGTGAAAATATTCCAGTTCAAACAATATTTCCAGAACTTGATGGGGAAATAAAATTAATATTGGAACCTGAAGCGGTCACGGAAACTAGAACTTGACAGCTACGGAATCGATCAATTTCATATTATCTCATCAAGTGGAAGAACTTACCCACTAAATATTCTACATGGGAGGATGAGAATTTTATACAAAAGCACCCAGAGCTACTCAAGCGTTGAGGACAACACTTTTTTGAAGGAGAGGGGCATGTTAGGTCCCTATATTACTAGTATAATCCCTTATTATTGTTAGTCTAACCCCCTTATTGTTATTATTGTACTCTTGTAACCCCCATATTGTTATTATTGTGCCCTTAAATTTAAATTGTTAGGTCAGCTAGGATTACATTGTGGCCCCATGGACTCCTATATATAGAAAGGAGGTTTTGTAATTTGTATAATCCAAGAATTTTTAATTAATGTAATGTATTGGAGGTTGCCCCCTCAAAGTGGCTTATTTCTAAGGTGTTGATATCTCTTTTCTTCTATTTTTGGAGCTGGTTTCACAACATTCATCCAATAGAAATAATTATGCAGTACTGCCACTATTTTCTCGACACCAAAATTACTAGTGCCTGACTATAGTACACTTCCCAAATAATCTTGGCACACTCGCTTGAAGGAGCACAAAGGTGTCCCGGGTGACATAGCAGTGCATCCTGTAGGTGAAATTTTTGAACTTGGTTACCACCCAAGAGCGTCTTGTATGTGTGGCTGAATTATGGATCACTCTTGTAGAGAAGAGTCCAATCATAAGTCTTATGCCCATAAGAGTTAAGCAAAGTGGTTAGCACCATGATCGGTGGTCGACTGAGGTAGTCTACAACATATTGGTGTTGCACTTCTCATACTTGATGTTCAAATGAAACTAGTGCTGATATGTGGACCAATTTTGATGGAGATCGTTTTGCAACTTCCCTTGTGTCTGTATGAACTGCAAGGGTTGATGGTGTATGTGGAGGACTGTTTCCTTCTCCAAAATGTAATGCATCCATTTTCAGCAAGCATGCACAATGGAATACATCTCTTTTTCATAAGTGGGATACTTATGGACTGTGTCAGACAATGTCTCACTATGATATGCCAATGGATGCCCCTGTTGAGTAATAAATTCCCCAATATCATAGTTAGAGGCATATGTCTCTATATCAAATGGTTGTTGCAGGTATGGTAATGTGAGCACTAGGGAAGAGCAGAGGTGATGTTTCAACTCTACGAATGCCTTCTGTTGAGTTTGAGAACAAACGAATTTTGTGTTCGCTCCTCCCATGGTGACTTGAATCAAGGGCCAATTGATATGAGAGAATCCCAACATGAACCTGCAGTAGAAATTAGAAATACCCAGAAAGCTACGGAACTATGTTAGAGTTGTTTGGGCTAGCCAATCTCGAATGAATTGGATCTTGGTTGGATCCACATGCACGCCCCGCTCATCAATAATGTATCCCAGATACTGAACCTGGGTCATGCCAAAAGTGCACTTCTCCAAATTGAAACACAACTTTTGTTGCCGTAGTGTTTGGAGGACCTGCCAGATGTGGTGGAGGTGCTCATCCCAAGTTTGGCGAAAGATCAGGATTTCATCCAAGTGCACTACTACAAATGAGTTGGCGAATGGACGCTAGATGCCATTCATAAACCTCATGAAGGTTGCAGGAGTATTTGTTAACTTGAAAGGCATGACCATTCATTCGAACATGCCATCCTTGGCTTTGAAGTCAGTCTTCCACACATTGGAGGGTTTGATAAGTAACTGGTGATACTCGAACTTCAAGTTGATCTCGCTAAAATATTTTCCCCCTTGATTTATTCCAAAAGCTCATCAATCTATGGGATCGGGTACCTATTCCGGACAGTGATCTTGTTCAACACCCGATAGTCAATACAACGTCTCCAATTCCTAACCTTCTTCTTCACCAACACAATCAAGATCCCACTCAGTGATGAACTCGACCGAATGTGACATTTCTACATCAACTCCTGAATCTGCCTCTTTATTTCATCATTCTACAAAATAGAGCGCTAATATATTGGTCCATTCGGTAGCGGCGTAGCTGGGGTTAGATCATTGGGGTGTTTGACCTGACAGTGCAGAGGCACCGCTGCGGGTGAGGTGAAGATGTCCCCGTACTCCTCCACGACATTGTCCATTTGTTATTTCCATGCAGAGGAGCCATGTCTGGAGGTCGTGGCCACAACCTTCTTGTTTTGCTAAGGGCGGATCATCAGGAAAACAAATTTCCCGATTTTGGAAATGAGCTTACTGCATTTTTTGCAGTAAACAAAGAGATGGCAGCAGGCGGTGCTGCCTTAGGTATTCTGTACAACTTATTTCCCAAAGTAACAATAACAATGAGAGGTTGGGACTCATACACAACATGTCTCTTCCATAAGTATCGCTGGCCTAATAATACATCACAAACATCAAGAGGGGAAATGTGACATAATGCCTCATCCGTGAAGGGCTTGATATTGTAGGGAAGGTGACACTGCTGGCTGTTGCAGAGATCGTGTCCTTGGTGAAGCCCGATGTTGTACAACTGTGGGTGTGCTGTGGTTAGCAAGCCCAAACGCTTCACAAAATTTTATGAAATGAGGTTCTTTTGGCTCTTGTTGTCGACAATGAACTACAGCAAGGAACTCTTTACCCACATCTGGGAATGGAAGAGGTGCTCCTCCTCCTCTTGATTTTTTGGTTCCTCCTTCTAGATCTTCATGGTGGCAATGATGGAGTTGGGCTCCACATAAATAATTTTCTTCCCTTTTTCACTCCCCAGGTCAGGTTCTAATTTAGATTTGGAGCATGTATCCATTTCAGAAGCCTTCAGCTCGACCACTAGTGACTGCTTGGCTCGACACTCACTTGTGTTGTGAGTGGATCTCTTATGGAACTCACACCACTTTCCCATGTCCTTATTTGGCTTCACGGTGTTTTTCTTTGCTTGTGGATTTGGCGGGTTATCCTAGGCCACCCCGCCTTGGCTTTTTCCTTTGTTCAGTAGTTGGCTACATTTTTCCCATGATTTTGGTTCGTAGATCCAAAGTCTCGCTTCCTCTGTTTGAACTTCTGCTCAATATTGGAAGCATACCGGTATGTTGCACCAAGCGAGGATATGCCAAGGAACTCCATTTCCTCTTTCATGTATATGTGTAGACAACTATGGTACTTCAGCATCAAATGTTTCTCTGAATATTTGATACCCAATTTTGTGCATAGGGTATGGAACAAATTCATCAACTCATGAATATCTTGATTTCTTTGCTACTGCAGTGTACTCCATTGTATGTACTTGTACTCATAGCTCCCCACGACATAATATCTTTCCTTGATGGCATCTAGGAAATAATTCCAAGTGGGTACAACCGAAAATTGAGAGGGTTCCTTCTCATCATTTTTCTCACAGTAGGTTTCCCACAAGTCCTTGACATGGGGGTGGGCTTTGACGAGTGAAAAAGTAATTTTTTCCTGTTTGGAAAAGTCATGAACTGAGAAATACCCTTGTATTATATTCAACCATCTATCTACATGTTTACTTGGCCCTCAAATATGGGAATGTCAAATTTTACTTGTATCTTAAAAGGAGTTTCACCTCCAGAGTGGCTACTGGATGTAGATGTGCCATTGGTGGGAAGTCGTTGAAGAATCTGGGCAAATTTATCCATCGTCACGTTCCTTTATTTCTCGAGGGCCTCATCAAGAAATATTTTGATAGGATCTCCTACTCCCTTATCTTTATTTTCATCCCCCATGGGTGGTAGTTGGGGTTTTCGAGGTTGACCTTCTGAAGGTTAAACAAGATCAAGCCATAACTCCTTATACCCTGACCTTGTTGGGGACATGCAAAGAAGGATCGAGAAAGAGCAGACCTCTCTGATACCACTGATCTGGAATTATGTAGGAATGTAATAAAATAAAAAAATACACATAAACACAGAGATGAAATAGAAATAAAACTTCATTTCATTAATATCACATAACTGAAATATGCGTACAGACATAATGGAAATAAACTAGCTAGGGCGGTGGTAGCTTATCTATAAGAAGATATGTGGTGGCTATAGGCCTTTGAACTATGTTACAATGAGTCTCGAAGGCCTATCTATTATTAAGAAACAATAGAACACCCTAAACATCCAAAAACCTAAACCTAGGAGATGAAACACCAAACTATGGGCCCCATTGTGGTAAATTGGTACATCAATTTCCTGGGGTCGTAACTTTGGCATACGATCTTCGTTTGACGCACATGATACCTCATTGGAAAGATCTACCTGAGGAAAAAAGCTATTGATAGTGAATATTGAGTTAAATACTCATATTCTCGTATAGGTGGTTTTTACAAAAAAAATATCATTTAGGGCCTCAAAATGGGTCCAGTGGTTCACGACCCTAAAAACTGCTGAAAATAGTAAATTGTGCTACAATTAAGGAAACTGAAAATTTGAAAGAAAAAATGGTGGGGGTCCAAGTGGATAAGGCAAGTGGCCACCAATATCCACCTGTATCATGGGGGCTATGCATAGTCATCGTTAAAATAAATTGATGTCTTTCAAGTCAAGGAAGTTTGATTATGGATGTGTATAGGCACAATATTTCGAAACATACGACATAAGAAAGGGAAACCAAGTGGTTCCAAGAAGAAAGTGCAGTATGAAGCTTCCAAGGAGGGGAAAAAGAAGAGGAAAGGGGAGGAGGATAAGAAGACAACAATTTTTGCGAGCAAAACTACCCTAAGGTCTGGGTTGAGGGACCTAACAGAGCAGAAGACATATCATCACAAGAAGCACTCAAATTACAATTCTTAATGATTGAACTAGAAAACTGAGGATATTTGACCTTACCCATGTGTCCTATGTTTGGGGTCGATCCCGCAGGGTACAAACTCTCTACTACTCCTTATGCTTCAAGACCTACAAATTAATCAAGACAAATTACAAAAACTAGTTGCACAACATATATATCCTATATGTCAGTATGTTAGATCATATAATCTCGCAAAAATAACATTAAATAAACCATTACAAGATCATTCAACATGTATAAGAGACATATAAGACAAAGACATCAGGAATGGGACAAATATTGTTTTATTGATAATAGTAAAGAGAAAGTGGAGAAATCCATTTAGATCCACCACAACTCCAAGCGAAACCATCCTCTGGATCTGTCCAACCCTAGCATCACAAAGCTTCTTCCATAAAAGGTGTAGAAAGGATGTCACATAAAGAGGGGGTGAACATCACAAGAAAACAAGGGGTTCCTGAACTTGGGAAGTGAAAGAGGCACAGGGATATATCAGAATTGATCAGGGCTATAACAGGTTATAGTATCAATAACATTCTCTCTCCTCCCTTAGGCATTTCCCTTGAGGTGTATTTATACTTCCTCAAATTAGTTTTTTCAGTTGGGAAATTGTTTGGCCATGGGCTGGTGTAGGTAGGCTATAGGTAAAAACCGTAAACCCCGCCCAAATAATAGGGATTTTATTATTTTTTTAATATTCTAAACTCTATACGCAGGTCAAATATGAGTGGACCCACATCTGCACACGTAAAAGTATGGGCGGAGTCACGTATGGAATTCAAAATATTTTTTTAAGAAGTTTGACCAAGTCTGAATGGAAAGGGTTGTCCAAGACCAGTGCATAAGTCATCAAGTATATAGAGGTGATAGATGATGGTATAACATATGGCCCCTAATATATGAGGTCAGAAGGGGTACATGATGTCCGAAATATATTATGTGCAAAAGAAAGAATCTTGCGAGGACTAGAGAGGACTTCACCAGATTTCAGCTTGCCAAAAACCAGTGAAAGAAATAAAAAAGAAAGCTCATGTTTGAGGTGGGCATACCCATTCTTAGTGAAATAAAAGCATGCCCACATATCAAGTATGGAGAGGATCCAATATGTATACAATTATAACTGAACTGTAAAGTACATAGTGAATCATCTGATCACTGCCATGAAGTACATATCAAAATCATGTCCAAGTATCACATATGGAAGACTGATCAATGATGCTGCAAAGATATCTGATCACTGAAGTCACAACTGAATCTCCAAGTAATAAATCATAAATGGTGGAGAAAACGGTATTGCACGCAACTCAGGTACCAACATATAGGATATTGTTGTGATGAACTACAACATATAAGGGTGGATGGTGTCACTCGAAGAAAATTGAAGGAGCTATCAAAGTGAACCAAAGCATGTTGATGCAAACTCGAGGTCTTCATCGATCACTATGGCACAATTCTACACAATGGGAATAAATGAGCTGAGGTTGACCATGTGAGAAATTATTTGATTACTAGTCATTGATGTATACCATTAAAAATTGCGAGAAAACTCACCGATAATGATGATGAGAGTTAGGTTCCCTAGTATAATATAACAAGTGTGAATAAATGAGTTGAATTCAAACACTTGAGAGAATATACCAATCAAGAGACATTTATGTATTCTCACTGTCTATAGCGAAGGAATCTACCACTAATGACTGTAAACCCTAAGGTACTAACAAAAGTACTCTAGAACTTACTCCCAAAGCAATGAGTCGGAGTTGATGGGAAAATATCTGCTGGAAGGAAGGCATTAAGGCATCCCACATCAATCCAGCTCGAGTGTAACCTACAGGCCAAAATTTGGAAGGAATCATACGAAGAAGAGTGAAGTAACCAACCCAAAACATGCTTCTGGCATGCACAAAAGGTAGCTAGCACACAATAGAAACCCTCTGAACCAACCAATAATGAAAGCTGACAAAGAGGGAAGGAATCCACTGATAGGGTCAAATGGAAACCAAGGTACTTCATGAATCCCGTGTGTGATAATGTAAGTTTAAGTCGAACACAAGGGAAACCACTCAGTCAAAGATCCATGGTGTTGATCAAATGCTGAGCACAAGGTCACCTATCAATGATATAAATAGGGCTAGGGTGTGGCTCTAGGTTTACTCTCAAAGAAATTTGTCGAAGTCGATAAGAGACAAACACACCAAGAAGAAGTTAGTGGAGAACTTCTCAAACCAATACGAGGAAAGGACGAAATAGCTGATGTGATATAACAAGACTTTGACAGACCAGGATGGCCGGCTAAAAAATGAGTTAAGAGACACCGTAGAAAGGCCGACTCAGTTTAACTTCCCTTGAACAAAATCATGACCCATTTTGACTATGGCAGCATATGATAACTTTGTATAAGTTTTTCATGCAGGAGGCATGAACAAACCCTCCATATTATTGGAAGAGATAACCAATCGGAGGAGTACAGAATCGATAAGAAGGTTATGGCTTCTCCTAAGTCAAAACTGAACCCATCCCAAAATGGAGAAAGACTTAGCTTTTTTGTGCTTTGTTCAAGGGTGACACAACTGACTCTTTAGCTACCATCAAATGTGGAAGTAATGTCCCAATCCCGCTCTTTTTGGGATTTTTGATTTTTTTGTCTTTTCCATATTTGAAATATTTAAAAAGAATATAATAATTCCTATAGTACAATGGATAGAATGAGTGTCGATAAAAATATCCTCTAGTTCCTAGGATAGGAACGATCCTATGCTCAATGCAAGGTGGTGAAAACTGGTAAGTTACACTAAGAGGAATGTTCTATCCATGGGAAAATGTGTCAAGTCGCAAAGGCTAAGTGATTGCACAGTTGAATTTGTAGAAGGACATGGTCAAAATATGGCTTAAGCATGAGTCCAAGTGAAGTTGGCTAAAGGCCAAGATATACAAATGGTCAATATGCAATGCAACAAAACAACTCGACAATAAAATGGGAGCTGCTAAGGTATAAGTCCAGAAAAAGATAGCGAAGAAGAAGAAGAATGAAGCTTCAATGCATAATTCATGGTGGGACTAAAGAGGAATCCTAAGCCTACACAATTTGCAACATGGACAATATATGCTAATGAGGATCTAACTAAGAAGCCCATGTAAAGGATGGCTCTACCATCATATCATGATTTATAAGTCAACGAGTGAAAATGGTTTAATAATCATAACATGATGGGGTTGACCCTATGGTAAGATTTCAGCATGGAGGCTAGTATGCATAAGTGCAACAGAAAGTGAATTCCCTAACCTATATGCCAGTTCTGAACAAAATACCTACCATGCCAGGTCAATGGTCATGGAATCGAAGAAAAAATTGAAACATCTCAAAATCACCAAAATGGACCTGAAAAAAACCTATCCCAACACTTACAAGCCAAAAGGTTAAAAAGTCATAAACAAATTCAAAAAATAAACACAAAATAAATTTGCGATTTTTTTTGAATTTTGGGCATAAATAAGCCTTTTGGACTGACATTTGGTCATGTGTGTTGTGAAGAAGTTGTGAAAGAGCTCTGGAGCAAAAAATCCCTTTCTTTGAAGCGGAGAAATTACCCACTGAATCGGTCCAAATCTTTCAGGTAAGCCTCACAATCAGCTTAGTCATTAATTTCTTTATCAATTCAATAAATGTTTTAGGATTTTTACCATATAATTTATGCTTTTTCTTAAACCCTTTGCGTATACATGGGTTCATAATTTTGAACTCGCATATAGACACGACTGTGTCTGAAGGAACTCGCGTATGCGCAGAGCAAGAATTTAAAACGAAAGTTTAAATGGATTTTGAATGAAATGATGAAGGATGAGAATTAGCTGGAGGGAAAGAGAGCATAGCACTATTGATAATGAGTTCATGGAAGACCAATTATCCTTGGATATACTCCGGTGATGTGGATTGTTGAAGTTCTTTAAAATGCCAAACATGAAAACAAACACAAGATTGCTCAAAATGCTTGTAAGTTATTGGAATTCGAATGAGGATTACTTCATGATAGATAAGATGCCACTAAGGATCAAAATTGAAGACATTTATTTCATAACTGGACTCTCTCGGAGAGGGGAACCAGTAAATATGTAGGGAAAGCCCACAGGAGGAATAAATGTCGAGGATTATATTCGAATTTACTATGCATAGGGTACTCAGAGTTGGGACACAAATCCCAATTAGAGATGTGCAAGGGTTTCACATGAAAATACTCCTTTTCACCATTGTGAGGGTAGCCGGATCAACTTCCTTACACTAAGTCTTACAAGGAAGCATGAGTTTGGCAGTGGAATTCCTGACTACACTATATGATTGGTGCATATCCTTATTGACAAACTTGAAGAAACAACTGACCTCGATCCAGAAGAATAAGACAAAGCATTTTGGTTATGGGACCATCCTATGTACATTCTTCTTCGAGAGGATTCCAGGGATTTTCCCCAATATTATCTCCACCATCAGTAGCCCTCGTGATCCACGGATAGCTAGATGGGCATATTTGATGAAGAGGTTGGGGGGTGGCGAGGTCCCCAAGACTACCCGGGATGATGAGTTCTTCATTTGGTGGGGAGAAAAAGTCATCACTGTAGAGGACTATCCCTATGCTGGCATGGATTTCAGGGGAGATCTAGATTTGACCCTTCCACCCGGTGTAGCATGGGTGGTGATTAGTAAGATCGCGCAATGATTTTTTGATTATATGATTTTATGATTTTCAAATTATATGAAAATGAAAAATATTTTTGTTAGGACAATTTGACTTAAAAATTTATGGATTATGTTGAAGACATTGGACTAGTGAGACCTATGGGCTTCCCGAGGCACATGCGCCACGAAAGAGAAGCTGAGGATACCATAGAAGACCCAGGAAGAACACTCCATGCTATACAAAGAAACTTGGAGAGCTTGACTCGCCAATTCACTATGGATGCCATAGAGGATCTCCCGGAGGCTATACAGAGACGTGTGATTGGAGTACCACACGAATGGGTGCGGCTGTTCCACCGTGTGGCAATAGCTATAGTGTTCTTCCATAACACCTACCCAGGGCAGGGCCCACAAGGATAGATTTTATTGATCGAATGGCTGTAATATTATTTGATGATGAACATGATCGAGCATAAGCCCTAATTTTGTAGGACATGATTGTATGATTTTTGTATATTTTGAACACAACTCTCATATATATATATAGACATCGATTTATATGATGTGATTGTCTCATATGTACAATGATGATTGATGTTTTTGATATTTTATTGTATTGAATGATTAATATTCCAATCAATTGCTTGATTAGCTAATGAGTTTGCAAAAAAAATTATTAACAAGGAATGTGAATGAATGTAACATAATGAAATTAATGTTGCAATAGATGCACTCTCAGAAGTAATCGATGTAAAAATGGGTCTCTGATGCAATAGGTGTTATTTAATTGTGAAACCACCAGTTGAGAATCCCAGTATACTACTAATGAATCAACACCAAGAGATATTGTCTTTGAAAGTAGGTTGATCACCGCAGTGTACTCTGCCACATTATTTGAAGCAGGACCAATGCATACACCCCTTGAGACGAGCAGCTGACCAGATGGATAGTAAACTGCTCAAGCCGCAAAAGTAAGATTCCGAGTATGTCGACTAGCACCATCGGCAAAGCAAAAATTACTCATCTCATCCAAAAATACCTCTTCAGATAGAGCCCATTTCTGGAAACCTCTAGCTCGTTTATGTTGAAATCAACTAAGGCATAAGTGTAATATTCCTAAAATTTAGCTTTTAGCTAAATGGAATATTATGGATTATTTTGTCACTAGGTGGGTGAATAAGTGGGTAGGGAGGCCCATAAATCTCCTTGGCAGCAATAAAACACTTCAAGTGTGAAAGGAGACCCTCTAAGCAGCTAAATAAAGCAACTTTGAGTGTGAATAGGGGCTGGATCATGTTGAATAGTTCAACTTTGACCAAATGAACAACCCTGTTATGGAGGAATGGACATTTAATGAGGAATAACGCAGTTTTTGAGGGAGATTGATTGCATGGAGGTAGTGAACTAATTGAGTGGGGCCAAGGGAAAGGAAGCTCATAACTTATATAAGGAAGAGGATGGAAGCCATATTGGTTATGTTTTGGCTTATTATTTTGTATATGGTCTGTTTAGACTTTTGGCATTCTTCTTCTGTTTATTTGAGTTTGCAGTGTTGTTTAGCACAGGGTGTTCCCGACCGGGAATCCCATCTCTTTCCTTAGTGGCCTCTTGGAGGACTATTGCACTACATTTACACACTCAAGCTCAAGGCCAAGCTACAACTTTCTTCATTAGCACAGTTTTTGTAGAATATTGTGCTGTGTTGTAGGGTGTAGCAGTGGAGAATTATATTAGGTGTCTTCAGAGCTAGTTTTGTAGTGGAGGAAGCTTTCCATCCATTGGAAGGCTTGTAAATAAGCCCCTTGAGCTTTATTGACATATTTAGTAGCAGGCTAAGTAGTATTTATCCCCTACAACACATTTTTAGCCCAGACCTACGTTATTTTAGGGAGGAGTCGCAGGGGTGGTTGCAGTGGTTGTTATGGGAAGTGATTTCTTTAGTGGAGGATCCATTCTTTCATTCGGAGGATCTATTGGAGAAGATATGTAGTTTTCTACATCAGCTTCAGCCATATATTCTCATTTATGTTGTTGTAGCTTATCTTCAGCCCTAGGGCTGCAGCTTACATTGGCACATGGTGTGTATTTTTTGGAAACCCTCCTGGGTTGTCTTGGAAAGCTAATCTAGTGCCCAAATATGTATGTCTAGACTCTATTGGGGCTTATATCAGTATTTTTATATCATTGTATCATATCTAGCTGTAGTTATGCTTAATATGACAACGTTGTAGTTTCTCTCCGGCATTTTTTATTGTAACAGCAGCTCATATTTGGGAGTGATTGTTATGAGAGGTTTGTTTCCTCATTGTATATGATTTATGCCTCACTATTTTGTAGGTATTTGCTGCTCTAATATATAATTTTATGGCTCCATATTGGTCTTCAATGTTAACGTTTTTATTTACACTGCTATTTCCAGTTTTTTTTCATATATTGTTGCTTCCCGATTTGGGAATATTACAGTGGTATCAGAGAATAATCTTGGCCCAGCCTATGCATTCAGCCATTATGTCACCATAAGGAGAAGATTCTCACAAGAAGAGGAGATGTACAAAATAAACAAAGACAAGACTCCATTATTTGGAGGAAGGGAGGAAGAGGATCTATCAAAGCTTCTTTTTCAAACTATGCAGAGCATTCACGAAGATATCAAAAAAATGAGAAGGGAGATGTGTAGAGAATCTCCAAAAGGGTTTGAATATGAAGAAAACCATAGATTTTTATATGATGGGTGTGAGAATTTAGCCACACAATCTGATCCACAGTGCAGTATTATGCCCATATTTGCTACAAGAAATATGGAGGAATAAGATGTACCAAAGGAGGAAACTTTGAGTGACTATCTTCAGGAGTTTGAATCTCAATCTTGGAGATTCAAGGAACACTTGAGTTTCCAAGGGTTTTTCCATCTCAAGGAGAATATAAGGCCCAACAATCACAACAGAAGCAGAAGAGGTAGATTCTTTCTACCAAATTTTGATGGGTCATCCAAATGCACAGCCAAGGATTGGATAGATCATATAGACTCATATTTGCATCTACATCAAGTTTCAGAAAAGGAAGCCCTTAGGATAGCAGTGTTGCATCTTGAAGGTAAGGTTAGTATTTGGTGGTTTTATGAATCTTCCTCATTTAATCATGAAAATATAGCTACTTATGCAGGATTCATTAAGACATTAGTGAAGATATTTGATGTAAAACAATCTGAAACATGTTTGATTGAGCTAGCATAAATATTCAAACCCTTTGCATGAGTTGGAAAGATACATTGCACCAACTCCACTTCAGATTTATATTAATGGGGATAAAAACTTGTATGATACCTTACCAATGGCAAGATCCCCATTGCAGGAAGAGCCTTCTTCTCAAAGGGAAGACATGGATATTTCTCCTTCAAGGGAATACCAAGATCTAGGGTCTCTCATTGTTGATGAGGTATTCTAGAATATTGATGAGGAGGAAGAGAATAAAGGAAGTAACAATGCTGTCACTTTGGGAGGAGAACCATCACCACATGGAGATGGGCATGAGGATATTTCTTCAAGTAGAGGAGATTTTTCATCTTTGCAAAAGGTTCCCAAGGAGCATCTTGTGACAGTAGTGATGGGAAGTAACACCTTGATCAAAGGAGGAGAAGAAAAAGTGGATCAACATCAAATAATGGGGAGCATGCACCCTTGTTTATTTCAAGGGGTTTATATACAGAAGAAGGAGACTAATTTATGAGACTATTTGGTGGTTTTATGAATCTTCCTCATTTAATCATGAAAATATAGCTACTTATGCAGGATTCATTAAGACATTAGTGAAGAGATTTGATGTAAAACAATCTGAAACATGTTTGATTGAGCTAGCATAAATATTCAAACCCTTTGCATGAGTTGGAAAGATACATTGCACCAATTTATATTAATGGGGATAAAAACTTGTACGATACCTTACCAATGGCAAGATCCCCATTGCAGGAAGAGCCTTCTTCTCAAAGGGAAGACATGGATATTTCTCCTTCAAGGGAATACCAAGATCTAGGGTCTCTCATTGTTGATGAGGTATTCTAGAATATTGATGAGGAGGAAGAGAATAAAGGAAGTAACAATGCTGTCACTTTGGGAGGAGAACCATCACCACATGGAGATGGGCATGAGGATATTTCTTCAAGTAGAGGAGATTTTTCATCTTTGCAAAAGGTTCCCAAGGAGCATCTTGTGACAGTAGTGATGGGAAGTAACACCTTGATCAAAGGAGGAGAAGAAAAAGTGGATCAACATCAAATAATGGGGAGCATGCACCCTTGTTTATTTCAAGGGGTTTATATACAGAAGAAGGAGACTAATTTATGAAGTGAAGGGAGGGAAAAATCAATCCACTCACCTATACAGTCTACTTCAGGTTTTGATGTCTCTTTACATGGAGGCATTCCACCAAGAAGACCCCCTGATTGGAATATGAATAAATATTTCTTTCAACATGGTGCAACATTGATACATTTGGCTAGGGAAGAAGCCTTGGGAGGAGCTAGCACAGTGCAGAGAACCTTTGATGGGCTCAAAGGAGGGGTGAGAAATTTTCTGATATGGACATTGCTACCTCCCACTTAGCCATTTTTGCTGAAGGATGATTCAGAAATATATAATGACATGAGCATGGTGTAAAATGGCCGCTCCATAGCCTTGGAGCAACAAATGATACTTCCACACATGAGGAATATTTCTGAATATGACAAGAGGGTATTAACACTCTTGCATGCATTGGAAAAAATATGGAAGTTTTGGATGGGAAATGCCTTCCAAGAGGAGGTTGACCTCGATGTACTTCAATATTTTCCTAGGAAATATCAACTGCAAAAGAGGTAGAAAAGGTGGGGTAACAATACTCCAACATGTGGCTTTGGCATTAAGCATGTCAAAGAGGAGAGTTGTGATGTGACAGGAGCTTCATTTCATATTTCTACAATGCTGTCATTGTTGGGAAGCCTAGATCCATATTGGGAGTCCAAACTATTGGTGGAATATTCCAAGAACCTCTTCACATGTAAGGTTCTTTATGGGAAAGAGATAGATGGGAGATATAGAGTGGTTGATGGAGTTATTTATTTCCATGATCTGATCTACTTTACTAGAGACTCCAAGATCAAGAAGGAGATTCTACATACAACATATGAGGCACTCTCTTAAGGACATGTAGACTTCATTGAGTCTTATCACACCATCATGGAAGGACTCTATTGGGAGGATCTCAAAGAAGATGTGCACCAACATATCAAGAGATATGTAGCTTGTTTGATGTATGAAGAGGAAAGCAACCACCTTGCAAGGTTGTTTCAATCACTTCCCCTTTTGATGGAGATATGGGAAGGCTCATCTATGAACTTCTTCACCAACGTTTCTACACTATATGGTAAAGATTTTGTTTTGGTTCTTACTTATCAACTAAAAATGTATGTGCATTCCTTTACCATGCATTTTGAACACATTGCTCCACGAGAGAGAAAAATTCCTTGTGGATTCCATGGTCCTTTTGGGACTACATTCAGTGATGGGGTTGACCATTTTATGGAGGACCTTGGGAAAGATATGTTTTTCTTGGATCATATTTAGCCAACACCTAATGTCCTATATAATTTTCAAGCTTTTGAGAAGCTTATGACAACAAGAAGGTGGTTGGATGGCCACTTATCCTATCATGTTTGGAGGCAACAAGAAGAAGAACAGTGCTGGTCTCAATTGAGGGACTATTGTCACCATCCTATATGTCATATGACACTTAGTCCGTGTTTATTTTTGAGCCCATATGGTGATGATTCTTTATTCACTAGATGCATGAAGGATTGGGCAAGAAGACTTCCTAGAACCAATGAGTGGAATCATGAGATTCCAAGCATTTTTTGGCTTCATGAGGACTGTATTATTGCAGCCCAGGATCAACAGCTCCAAATTTATCATAAATGAAGAGACAGACAACGTAAGTTGAACAAAATTATCTCTCACTTCAGCCATGCAGCCCTTACACATTGCATAAACAGGGGATTGGTATTGTTTCTATGAGCTAACAAGGATGGCTCACTTTATTTCTATGATAGCATGGAGTTGGGAACCTCTCATTGGGAACGAGATCCCCTATGCTTGTCATCACTCCTACCTTGAAGAGGCCATGGGACAAAAACAAGGTTTCCATATTGACCTTCCCTTTTCTCATGATGAGAGCCATTTGGTTTATCCACCAAAGTCCAACTTGCACATTTGGGAGGAACCATTGGGAGACAGAATTGTTGAATAATATCTAAAGCAATGGTGGAGAATATTTGATGAGGAAGCCACAAGAGTAGGAGGGGAGAATTTTTCTCAACCCTTACAGTTGCTTGAGGACAAGCAACATTTTGGAGGGGAGGACTATAATATTCCTAAAATTTATCTTTTAGCAAAATGGAATATTATGGATTATTTTTTCACTAGGTGGGTGAATAAGTGGGCAGGGAGGCCCATAAATCTCCTTAGCAACAATAAATAACTTCATGTGTGAAAGGATACCCTCTAAGTAGCTAAATAAAGCACCTTTGAGTGTGAGCAAGGGTTGGATCATGTTGAATAGGTCAACTTTGACCAAATCAACAACGATGTTATGGAGGAGTGGAAATTTAATGAGGAATAACGCTGTTTTGGAGGGAGATTGATTACATGGAGGTAGTCACCTAATTGAGTGGGGCCAAGGGCAAGGAAGATAATAACTTATATAAGGAAGAGGATGGCAACCATATTGGTTATGTTTTGGCTTATTATTTTGTATATGGTCTATTTAGACTTTTGGCATTCTTCAACTGTTTAGTTGAGTTTGCAATGTTGTTTAGAACAAGGTGTTCCCGAGTGGGAATCCCATCACTTTCATTGAGAGGCCTCTTGGGGGAGTATTGAACTACATTTCCACACTCAGGCTCTGTTGGAAAAATACTGAGAGGGGGGGGGGGGGGGTGGGGTGAATCAGTATTTAGGGCTGACTGAAATTTTTTTACTTTTTCCTTTTCTAAAACCCATACGCTACTTTACTGAAGCCAACTCGCGTATACACGCGGATATCCTTAATAAAACTTGCGTATTACTAGAGATCTCATTATGCAGATAATTATTTACTTAGATCATTTCATCATTCATTCATTAGATGTTTAGTAAGCAATAAAATTGTGCAGTAAGAACAGAATAAATCATCACACATAAGAAACACACATGAACACCAGGATTTAAGGTGGAAACCCAATTCGGGAGAAAACCACCATTGCCGTCGTATCTTTCTTCAATATTTATTATAAATAAAACTTCTTACAACCATGTATTGGCGCAGACTCATACCAGCACATAGGCACCCACCTGCGGAAGGCTACAACCTTCTCTCGTTTACCAGCCTCTCCTGGAAGGCTACCATTTGCTCTCGTTGCATTCTACGGATGGAGCACTACCCCTATGTCGGGAACCGACCTCTCCTGGAAGGGCTTCTGTCTTGTTTACCGGCTTCTGTCGGGAAGAGGTCTACACCCCCTCAACGAAGGCTTCGACCCTCGGCCATTCAGACCACTTTTCATCAATTTTACTCTTGGATCATCGGATTTCATAGAACATACCTTCAGAGCACTTTTCATCATATTTTCAGACTGGACCCACTCCACACATTTAAGCTCAATCATACATCAAACTGAAACTTATAACCCCATCAATTCATTCATTTAATCATCAACCAATCAACCAACAACTTGATCTTTAATCAACATAATCAACATCATAATCAATATTCAAACAACCCAGATCTGTGTGAATACATCATTGACAGATAGCAGTAAAACAACAAAATAGATCAGACATTTCATTCCACTTACTTCAGCAAAAACCTAGATTCCATACGCGCTTTTACTTCACTGAACCTGCGTATATACGCGCTTTCACAGAAACAAACATGCATATACATCTGCACATATTTCAGAACTAATCTCAAATTCCATATGCGCTTTTGCTGAAACTAACCTGCGTATGCACGCGCTTTTTCTGAAGCGAACCTGCGTATAGGTCTGTAACTTTTTAGGACTATGCAGCTCTTCAGAACAGATAACTCAGATCTCCTCCTTTACTTCAACAAAGATTCGCCAGATCATAGATCTAAACATTTCATAAACAGATCTAGACAATACATGGTCATTTCAGATCTAGAGATCCCTCTTCATCATTTTCTTCATCCATCATTGTATTCATAGGTGCATTATTTGTTCAGATCTAACTGTAACCCATTCCATACAAATATACTTCACAGTGAAGTATTTATTCAATACCCAAACACATGCACACCTTGCACTATGATCTTCTTCTCCTTATATAGATTTAGCCTTTATCAATACCATGAGTCAAAACGACACACATTCCGATGGTATTCCTGGACGGGATCAAATAGATAATCCAGCGCTCAATACTGTGGGCCAATACCATGGTAATGTCCCCTGGTTTTATACATTTAGAGTGCAAATAGGCATACGCTACTTGGCACATACTTTTCCGGGTACATACGCTACTTCGCCTTTACAAACCCACGTATGCTTTGTGACATACCATTTTAATCATTGCTCTGGCCCTTACAAGAATTCCTTTCTCCATTACATCTGCACTGCTCTGTAGATACATCAGATTTACATCATTAACAAATAGGACAAGTCAGTTTCCATCAAGGACAACTTCATCAAGTGAGTTTCCTCAAGGACAACATAAATATAGTATACACCAATATCCCCTTTGAGACTTAGTGGCAACAACGGTGGTGTTTGATCACAACAGAATGAATACATTGATTATAACCGGTATTCAAACACCATGATACTCTCCTTGACATCAAAGGCAAAAGAAATGAATACATCAACAAGTATTTTCGTCCTACCTTAGAAATTTTACTCTGTGAAGTCAAGTGTACCTTCCAAAGTACCATGCTCCCCACAGTTCATCACAGAAAACATATTTTCCAATGAAGTACATGACTCTATGAACTTCCTATCACCAAAGACTCATACTTACATCAAATGTCCAACCAAGTGGATTTACATATGAGACTCAAGTACCCAACCAAGTGGGTTTACACATTTCAACTCAGCTACCCAACCAAGTGGGTTTACAAATTTGACAAGTCCTTACATGACTGAATATTACAATTTTACATCATGGGTCTCAACAAGACCTTTTCATCAAATTACAAATATGACTTTTATGACCAACATCCATCATAGTACAGTATTATCCTTTCATATGACCAATGCTCCCCCTCGCTTTGTGCATCTAGACACTCCTGAAAGAACATCAGGCATGTTGTCAAGAAACATCAGGAGAATGAAACGAATTATGAAATGGAACACCCTTTAGAGATACTTCGCAACCATTGTATTTAATGTGAAGAATCTTGACAAAAAATTTTAACGACGAGCACCCATATGTGATTTGTATGTAAACCCGTGTATATACACGACTGTCTTTCAGGAAATCCGCGTATCCAATTTAATCTTCTGATTTTAAGCATATCTGATCTTCTGTATGGCAGAGACTACTCCCAGCTTCTGTCTGAGATATTCAAATGCTTCCCTGGAATATATGAGAGAAGAAAGATATGACAATGTAACTGTGTTTTCAAGTGTAATCCAACAGTTGTGGCATAAGCCTGCCAGTAGCAAACCTTCCCCAAACTCTTTGCAGCATCAACATATTCTTCCCAAGAGGAATTATCATACTAGAACAACTTCTTCAATAGAAAATATGTGTCAAACAATCATCCATGTGATCTTATCTCTGAGTCATAAGACTTCCATCTCATCCATGTGTGAAAACAAAAGATACTCTTCATCAAACAACAATTAGAAACCATGTATCATGTCATCATCATTTGAGCATGAATATTACGAGAATTAAGGAATAAGCAGATACAATGCCAACAATGCAATCATTAGTAGTTAGACTGATGCTTCCCCTGAACCTGTGCTCCTGTTCTTGAGCCATCTCACTGTTTTCCATAACAGAAAAGCATACGCTTTTGTCTCCAAATGAACTCGCGTGTATATGCATCTTTAGTTTACTAAACCTGCATATGGAAAGTGAAATACTGAAAATTTCACAGCTTCATCTCCCCCTGAACTTACGCCACCTGTACATGTCTTCTTCACATCAGATGCACTGTCAGAAATAAACATAAACATAATTACCAAACCAACCATGGGAATCACCATACATTTCTCCCCCTGTGATGATACATTAATAATCCCTAGAATGTATCTCACATTACTCCTACAGTCATTATGAGAAGTAAGATTTAGAAGCGGATCACTGCACTAGGGTCAATATTCACTACGTTTCTGACTGGTCCTCCTTCTTTTTCCAGATTTGCTTGAAATTTCTTATAGTGTGCTAGAAATTGTCCAATTTCTCAAATCTATTCATCCTGCATTATTTTTCTACATGTCCATACTTGTTACAAGCATAACATCTTGTGTGGCCCAGGAAAAGTAAGCATAGGGATCATAATGTGTTTTTCTATTCTTTCTTCTATTGCAATCAGCTGCTTTATGACCAAACTTGCTGCATGAGAAACAATATCCCTTAAAGAAACCTAAGTACCTTTCTGTGTAGAATCTGTTTGTTTGTGACTGAAACAATTTGCTTCTGCAATTGGCTGCAACATGCCCATAGTTATGAAATTTAAAGCATTCAACATTATTGATCAAAGGAGGGAATGAATTCTTTTGAGAGTTCATGATTGTCGGTTGACATTCTGTTTCTTTCAACACTTCAGATTTTGCATTGATATCCTTTGAATCTTTAGCACTTCCTTGTGAACTAGATTCTCCTTTAACAGTTTCATGAAAACCAAGACCCAATTTAACAGAAGGAGGCCTTTGACTACTAAGAATATTGTCCAGAATCTTAGTACTATCTTGAAACCTCAAGAGTTTATCTTTTTCTTCTAATTTACCTTTCAAAATATTTACATCAACCTCCAATCTTTGACATTGTTTCTTCATGCTTTCTTCGACCCTTCTTCCTTCTTATACAATTTTAAAATCTCTTCTTTCGACCCATTTTCTTGTTCTTCAAAAGTTTGTAAAAGTTCTTCATTCTTCTTATTTGACTTTTCCAGATCTGTTTTGAGAGAGATGATTTCTGCTTCAAGTATTTCAGTTTGATTGGTTACTTCATCCTGCAGTCTTTGATATATTTCTATCTGTCCCTTCATTGTTTCTATCTGTCCATTCATTCTAGAGATCATATCTTGGTAGATAGATTCCTTCCTTTTAAATGGATCTTCATCATTGATTTTCTTCTAGACTTATACTGTTACTTTCACTATCTTCACCATTGCATGCACAAGAAAGTGAATCACAAGAACAACAATCAATACCTGTTTCATCTTCTTTATTTTTTGTTGCACATGTTTTCTGAGGTATCTCCTTTCTTTGAGTAGCCTTCTTCTTTTGCTTCCTTGCCAGGAGCACTTGTAGATCTTGGTCAGAATCTTCTTCATCCTCATTTGACATTTCATCATTATCTTCATTTGTATTATAACTCTTTCCCTTTTCAAATTGTTTCCCTTTATCATGATTTTCTTCATAAGGACATTTAGCAGCATAATGACCAACTCTTCCATAAGTAAAACACTTGAAGGGAAGCTTACCTCTGAATCTTCCAGTACCTGGTTGGAGCCTTCTCACAAAATTTTCTTCTTCTTCTTTTGATATATAACTTGATTCCTTGACAACTTCATTTTCTTTTCCTTTTGCACATGCCTTAAAGGCAACTTCTCTAATTTGAGAGGGATCTTCTTTTCACATTTCAAAAGCAGTTAGAATACCATGTAGTTGAACAATAGTAAGAGTTTTCAGATCTTTCCTTTCTTCAATGGCTGATACTTTTGACTCAAATTTTGAAGTCAAAGATCTTAAGACTTTTTCCACCAGAGTAGTATCGGTTATGGTTTCACCCAAATTTCTCATACGATTTACAATAGCATCTAGACGTAAAAAGAAACTGGCAATATTCTCATCACTATGCATCCTTAAATTTTCATATTCAATTATGAGAGTTTGGAGTTTTGCACTTTTTACCTTTGTATCTCCTTCATAGCTTTGAATGATTTTGTCCCATATTTCTTTCGCTGAATTTAGCTGCATCACTTTAACAAATTCTGATTCAGACATGCTTCCTAATAAAACATTGACTGCTTTGGCATTGATTTCATATTTCTTTCTTTCTGCTATATCAGTAGGGATAATTTCCAGATACGAATATGTGCCCACGATTACCCATATGCCTTTCAAGACTTTGCAAATATGCTTTTGTTCGTATCTTCCGGAGATATCGGTGATCTGCACCATTGAATGAGGTGGCCTTGGAGAAAGTACTCCTTCATGACTTCCCATTGCAACGGATCTCCTTCAAGCGATCGAAGCACGCGGAAAGGACACATTCTGATACCTACAACATGAAAAATGCGCGAGAGGGGGGGTGAATCGATGTTAGTGTTGAATTTTTTTTACTTTTTCCTTCTCTAAAACCCATACGCTACTTTACTAAAGCCAACTCGCGTATACACGCGGATATCCTTAATAAAACTTGCGTATTACTAGAGATCTCATTATGCAGATAATTCTTTACTTAGATCATTGCATCATTCATTCATTAGATGTTTAGTAAGAAGTAAAATTGTGTAGTAAGAACAAAATAAATCATCACACATAAGCAACACACATGAACACCAGGATTTAAGGTGGAAACCCAATTCGGGAGAAAATCGTCGCTACCGTCGTATCTGTCTTCAATATTTATTATAAAGAAAACTTCTTACAACCATGTACTGGCGCAGACTCATACCAGCATTCAGGAAACCACCTACAGAAGGCTACAACCTTCTCTCGTTTACCAGCCTCTCCTGGAAGGGAGCTACAATCCCCTGCTCTCATTTACCAACCTCTCTTGGAAGGGAGCCACTACCCCCTGCTCTTGTTTACCAGCCTCTCCTGGAAGGGAGCTACTACCGCCTGCTTTCATTTACCAGCTACCACTGGAAGGGAGCTACAACCCCCTCACTGAAGGCTTCGACCCTCAGCACCATTTCGGACCACGTTTCATCAATTTTCATACTAGATCCATCAGCGTTCATACAACATACCTTGTAGGCCACTTTTCATCAGATTTTCAGACTGGACCCACTCCACACATTTAAGCTCAATCATACATCAAACTGGAACTTATAACCCCATCAATTCATTCATTGAATCATCAACCAATCAACCAACAACTTGATCTTTAATCAACATAATCAGCAGCATAATCAATATTCAAACAACCCAAATCTGTGTGAATACATCATTGACAGATAGCAGTAAAACAACAAAACAGATCAGACATTTCATTCCACTTACTTCAGAAAAAACCTAGATTCCATACGTGCTTTTACTTCACTGAACCTGCGTATATACGCGATTTCACAAAAACAAACATGCGTATACATCTGCACATATTTCAGAACTAATCTCAAATTCCATACGCGCTTTTGCTGAAACTAACCTGCGTATGCACACGCTTTTTTTAAGGCGAACCTGCGTATAGGTTTGTAAATTTTCGGGACTATGCAGCTCTTCAGAACAGATAAATCAGATCTCCTCCTTTACTTCAGCAAAGATTTTCCAGATCACAGATCTAAACATTTCATAAACAGATCTAGACAATACATGGTCATTTCAGATCTAAAGATCCCTCTTCATCATTTTCTTCATCCATCATTGTATTCATAGGTGCATTATTTGTTCAGATCTAACTATAACCCATTCCATACAGATATACTTCAGAGTGAAGTATTTATTCAATACCCAAACACATGCACACCTTGCACTATGATCTTCTTCTCCTTATATAGATTTAGCCTTTATCAATACCATGAGTCAAAACCACACACATTCCGATGGTATTCCACGAGATCAAATAGATAATCCAGCGCTCAATACTATGGGCCAATACCATGGTAATGTCCCCTGGTTTTATAAATTTAGAGTGCAAATAGGCATACGCTACTTGGCACGTACTTTTCCACGTACATACGCTGCTTCGCCTTTACAAACCCGCGTATGCTTTGTGACATACCATTTTAATCATTTCTCTGGCCCTTATAGGAATTCCTTTCTCCATTACATCTGCACTGCTCTGTAGATACATCAGATTTACATCATTAACAAATAGGACAAGTCAGTTTCCATCAAGGACAACTTCATCAAGTAGGTTGCCATCAACTTTATCAAGTAGTTTGCTATCAAGGACAACACTCTGCATCATATTGCCAACAGGCTCAAGGCCAAGCTAAATATTTATTCATCAACGCAGTTTCTGCAGAATATTGTGCTGTGTTACAGGGTACAGCAGTGGAGAATTATATTAGGTGTCTTTAGAGCTATTTTTGCAGTGGATGAAGGTTTCTATCCATTGGAAGGCCTGTAAAGAAGCCCCTTGAGATTTTTTGACATATTTAGCAGTAGGCTAAGTAGTATTTATCCCGTACAACAGATTTTCATCCCAAATCTTTGTTATTTTAGGGAGGAGTTGTAGGAGTGGTTGTTTTGGGAGGTGATTTCTTCAGTGGAGGAACCATTCTTTCATCTGGAGGATCTATTGGAGAAGATCTGTAGTTTTCTACATCAGCTTTAGCCATATCTTCTCATTTTTGTTGTTGCAGCCTATCTTTAGCCCTAGGGCTGCAGCTTACATTGGCACATGGTGTGCATTTTCCGGAAACCCTCTTGGGTTGTCTTGGAAAGCTGATCTAGTGCCCAGATCTTTATGTCTAGACTCTATTAGGGCCTATATCAGTATTTTCTATCATTGTATCATATCCAGCTGTAGTTATGCTTAATATGAATGCGTTGTATTTTGTCTCTGGCATTTTGTATTATAACAAAAACTCATATTGAGAGGCTTGTTTCCTCATTGTATATTATTTATGCCTCACTATTTTGTAGGGATTTTCTGATCTAATACATAATTTTATGACTCCATATTGGTTTTCAATGTTAATGTGTTGATTTACACTACTATTTCTAGTTTTGTGTTCATATATTGCTGCTTCCCCATTTGGGAATATTACAATAAGCTCCCTAATTGAGGATATTTTTAACAAAGGAAGGGCCATACCACATGGATTTGAATTTTATTACCCCCAAGGAATCCTTGTCTTGAGCATAAACCAAAACAAGGTCACCTTCAGAGAGAACCCTAGGTTTGAATGCTTTATCATACTAAACCTTCACTCATTTCTTATGAGCCTCGTTCATCGTAGCTGCTGTTATCACCCTAGTAATTCTTAGGTCGTGGGATTTTGGTTTATAGTTAAAGAAAACCAGGGGTAACCAAGAACCTCTTTTGAAATCTAGGATCTAGCCTTCCTAAATTTCGGAGAGGGATCTCTCCTCAAGATTTAATTTGATCTTATGTGGTAAGATTTTAGGCTAGGTATGATTGTACAGTGGGATTTGTTTTGAAAGTTTGGCGTGAATAAAAGGTGTTTCAATGTAAACCACAGGGGGATCTACCAGACCATTGGACTATGGAGCCAACTTTCTAGGCAAGCAGAGCTAAGAAATAAGGTCTAAAGAGAAAATATACTAAGGGCGAGCTAGATGACCTTCAAAGGGTTTTGATATAGGCTTTTTGATGAAATGGGTGAAATCTGAACAAAAGGGAAATTAAGAATCCTTAGGTTACATAAATGAAGATGATAGGAGGGGATAAAACAGGGACTAAGAGCATTTAAGAATTCTATAGTCCAATTATCAAGCAGAAAACATAATAATGAACAACTAGTAAAAAATAGAGAACTTTTTTAACACTAATCCTGTTTAGGCTTTCCTAGTTAATCATTAAATACAGAAAACATTAATATGAATGTATGGAAACTTTTGAAAGATAAAACAGTGAAAACAGGAAAATACTAGACTTATCTGGTCAACACAAGAATCCTGAGTTATGATGTCTTTAATCTTAATTCTAGTCTGCTGCTCTACTTATTGACTCACAAAAACTTCAATATATCCAGCAAAATGTCTATAGTAGTCTTGATAAATTTTATTCCACATTTAATACTTCAAAAAGGGAAGTATTTATACAAAAATTGTTACAAAATATCTAAGAGACATGTAGGAATATCTCTAGGCAAAAATAAAGTTTATTACATAGAAAGAGGGACAGCTGCAAAACAAACTGGCAAGTTGTCCTCTTATCAATAAATAATAGGACAAATTATCCTAACTTGTTGCTAGGTTGTAGCTGCTGGAAATGCTTGCTGGCATTTTGGAAAAATATCTTTTCGAAGATAACTTGAAAGACACTCTTTCCATTTCACATCCTTTCACCTGTGCTTTATCACTGATACTCTTTACGCTGCTTCTTTTACTGCTTTATTGTGATAAAATAAGGAATTATCTGCAGTAAAAGGTATTTTGACTGATACTCTTTGACTCTGTTTCTGACCCTGATACACTTTGACTGCAAATATTCAGATTAAGTCAGTGAATTCCTACCATTGTTTTGCACTGGGAATTCTCATACTTTTTAATTTCCTGTAACTTTCATCTGCCTCTGTGTACTTGGAAAAAATGGGCTTAACAATGAAGATATGGTTGATTTCATTTTGTAAAAAGAACAAGTTTTCAAAATATTCTAAAATGACTTTACCAGTTGGAGACCCTTGTGGTAAAGGTTTGCTGACCTGCTCTTTGGCATAAGCCCTGATTTTGTTATCATAATCCTTTTGTGCCATCAATTTTTCATTCAAAGCATGAATGTCTAGAAGGCCTGCTTGTGTCAGTACTGTGTATTTGGTCCAAAGTATTGTGATTGCCAAGTTCATGTCCTTGCATCTCTCCTCCAAATTATTCATCATATTTATCTTATTCAAGACTTTTTTGATTTGGATTATGCTTTCATTTCTGTCCTGAATTTTTATCTCTTCAAGCTCTTCTCTGTGTTTTCTATTCAAGAATGTAATAAGTTTCAAGGCTTGAGAAGGTTTGTCAGCTAGTTCTTCTTTTGTCCTTTGAATTTCTCTATGTGCTGTTTTGAGTAACTTTTTTTGTTCATAAATAATTTGAATTGAAGGCCACTGAGAATGTATTCCTTGAATGATGTTGTTCCAAAGATAATTATTGATATAAGATACCTATTCAGTGAGATTAACCTGTTGTTGAAGAATCTTTACTTGTTCTTGCAATCTGTTGCCTCTTTTCTCATGTCCTTTGGATGTAATTAATGCATCTCTGTTAGATGTTTCAAGATTTCTGATGGTGCCTTTTAAGTTGATTATTTCTTTATCTTTTAAGGACTTCTATTCCATAGCTTTGAATATTGCAACTGTTTCTCCTATTGGATTTACCTGTGATGCAGATGAAGAAATGGCAGAGATGTCTTTAGAAGTAATTGACACTACAGTTGCCAATACTCCTTTCGGTGCCAAATGTTCTGCTAATGTAGAGGGCACAACTGTACTTACAGTTGGTATAACTGTGGGAATGGAGACTTCCTGAGCTTTCTTCAATGTTTCATTTTCTTGCATTAAAGATTCTATTTGATTTTCCATATCTTTAATCTAAGCTGTCATCTTCAAAACCAATTGCATAGTTTCTTCCTTTTCTGTCTTTTCCTGAAGAACTTCTTTTGCCTGAGGGTGCTCACTCTATGGAAATTTGAGTTGCTTTCTTAAGGCTGCAATATCTTCATTTCTCTGCCTTATCAATTTCTTAGTAACTTCAGTATTAGAAGGATCTGCTCCTGTTTCTATCACCAAATATTCTAAGGACTTGATTCTCAAATCCTTAGCATGAAGATATGCTTTATCTAATTTCATTTGGGTTTACAAATTAGATACAGTTTTCTGAAGCATGGTAGCACTCATGGTCTTGCTTACTACCTTTGAATATAACATCTCTGATGCACTCCTATGGAGCTCTATTTGATATAGTTCATGTATAGTACTAGCATTCACTTGAAACTCTGTTTTTATGTAGTCTGTGGATGACTTTGGATCTATTACTACTGGTTGGAGAAAATACATGATCATTTTATTTGTTGAGTAATCAAATGCTGTCACTAGTCTGTCTTTATCTCCTGGTTTTTCCTTCAAAATTTTAGAATAAAATTCAATTTTGATTTCTTCATTCTTTTCCCTGATTTTCTTGAACCTCTTCTGAATATCAGAATCAATTTCTTCTGCTATGTTAGAGGAAGAGGGAGCTTCTATATCTTCTTCAATTATTTCTTTGTCTTTTCCCTGTGCTTGTACCTGTTCATTTTGAATTTCCCCGAGTGTTTCATTAACAATCATTGTGGCCTCATCATCTATTTTCTGATCATTATTATTATCTACATCAATGACTCCATTTTTTTCTAGAGTAGTCATTTTGGCCTTTTTGCTGTAGACTGTTTTAAATTTATTCTCAATGATTTTCTCTGCCAAATATCCTTCTTCTTTTCTTGGTCTTTTATTGGATACCTCTGTTGGTTGGTTAACTGTAACCACCTGTGTATTGTCCATTTGATTTTCCTGTAGATTATCTATTTGCATCTCTTGATCATCATCAATTAAAGTGTTTGCGACCCATTCCAACTGATTGGAATATTTTTCAATTAGTGGCTTTGATTCATGGAGTAATGGGGTTAACTTGCATTTGAACCTGAGGTTGCTCAGAATACCTTGAGGGTCATAGTTCCAGTAAAAACTTTCTTGGAACTTGAATACTGATAATTTGCTACTTACTTCTTTCAAAGCATCTCTATTGTTAACTATGAAAGAGCCAATTTGACTTTTCAATTTGAATTGTGCTTTCTTTTTGGATGCTATAAAGTTCACTGCATCTGCATTTAAAATTTGTCTCAGGTATTCCAAAGCAAAGATCCTTGTGGTTATAAACTTTGGTAATTTGTAAGGAGCTATGATTGCACCATACACTCTGATTTCTGTATGATTTTTATACAAATACCAATCTCCAACTTTACAGTTTTCAGACAATTGTAAAATTCTTTTGATTTCTTCATTTATCCTTGGTGGCTCTGCTTTATCCAACAAACTCATGGCAGATCTGATAAACAAGTCATTGAAATCACTGTAAATGTATTCACTGCTGTTTTTTCTGAGAAGAGAGGTCCAAAATATTACTGAAAGTGGTTTGCTCTCCATATCCATCTTTTGTAATGCAATGGGAAAATTATCTGCTTGAGAGAAAAGGAAGAGATGTAACAGATATGATGTATATCTGAACACTCCTTCATCGGGTAACTTTATTAGCTGATAATGTATATTATCAGCAATGAATTTGGCAAAGTCAAAGACCAATTCTTGCTGTTGTCCAGGAGACAAAGTGGAAATGAACCCTAAAATGGAGGCATCTGTAAATTCATCATTAACATAGCCTAAAATGAATGACATCATGGAAATGATTTGTCTAGAGCCCTCAGGGAAATCAAAAGTATCATAAGGGGGATTTACGTTAGGAAGGTTGACATGATTGGGCATGAATTTTTGAAGGATTTCAAACTTCCTAGGGAAATCAAGGTCTAAATACATCTGAGTCAAATTCTCAATTGACAATGATATTTCTCGTGGATCATGGCTTAGTTGGAGCATATCATTGATTGATTCAACAGTTATGTAAAATAGGACTTCACTATCTTTGTTCACCATGCATGTTTGATCAGGAATATAGTGCATCTGACATAACCTAATGAAATACTGAGCAGGATGGGTGATGGGAACTATATATTTGGGCAATTTGGAGTCCCATACAGGTATATCATTGGCCACTTTCTTCTCAAATTTTTCCTGACACTAGCTATGTACTTTCAGAAGATCAAATTCAAGAGTAGAATCAACAATTCTGTAGTCTAAGTCAATCAAGGGGTTGTTATCTTAAGAGGTGACAGGAGGCTGTAATGGTCTGACTACCTCAGTAGAATCAGTAGTTAGAACAGGAGTAGGTTTATCAATTTTGGGATGTTTGGGGTTTGGAAGCTTGCTGGAGGCAGGTTTCTGAGGTTTGGGACCTCCAGTCCTAGGGGTGACCTACTTCTTAGTCATTTTTGAAGTATCTGAGCAAGATTAGACTATTTTCTCAGCTCTTTATGGAAACAGAAGGTCAATTAAGTTGTCTTTGGGAAAAATTCGGAATCTGGGCGAGGGTTTTATGAGGAAAATGCAGATTTGCAATGTGCAGATGGTGGGAAAGGGATTTTCAATGGTTTCTTCAGTAATTCAAAGGTATTTTAACCATAGGAATAAATTTTGGGTGGTTAAAATTCTTAAGGAGGAAGTGGCAAATTCTGGGAAATTTTTGACAGGGTTTCCCCTGTTTCTTCAAGGTTTGAGTACTCTTAGATGAGTACTTTTGGCTTTAAAATTTAAAATTGGTTTAATATTTCTTAAAAATTATGAACTTGCAGGTTTGGATTACTGAAAAATAGTGGTCGAAGAAGGTTGCAGGTGGTACCAGTCTTCAAACTGGTTGCAACTTGTTTGGTAGAAGGCAATGGGAGTATTGGGAGGTGAATTTCAGAGAGGGAAATAATTTTCAAGCGATGAACTGTTTCGAAAGTAGCTCTGAAATGTTGTTTGGAGTAGCTATCTGATAGGGTATAAGCGCAAAATGCATGAAAAAAATAAGAACTAAGTCTGAAACCTTAAGTCTTATAAAAAAACATAACATTTATTGCAGGTTGAAATTAATGGCAGGAGTGGTTTTCGCATTGAAAGCGAAACCAGTGGTGGTTATCGCATTGCTCTTGGGCGGTAACTGGTTTTTAACTTTTGCAATGTGATCCAATAAATATAGGACACGTAGCAAGTGGTGGTTTCATAAAACAACTTTTATCACAAAATTTTCTGTGAACTTCGCCCGATCACTTTGATAATGCGATATGGGATCTGTGCCGTCGGATTTGGTTGAGTGAAGCGAACAGCTGAGATGCATCGGGAAGCTGCGGGAAAATAAGGTGGGACCATGTAATATGATCTGCGTCGTTGATTTGTTTAGAGGAGATCGATGATTTAAAATTAATCCGATAGGAAATGGTGGGGGCGGGGGAAGGATTTATCGGGTTTAGTTTGGACCATCGGATTAAAGGGATTAGGACGATTGGAGGGTCAGGAACGAATGCGAGGAGGCTTCTTTTATGTTTAATGAAATTTATGTATAAAAGGATTTTATACATGGAATGGGTGGGTTATTATATTAACCAGGGTTTAATATTGTGGTAAGGGAATGTATATTGGGAAAATGGGATAAGGTTAAAGCTTTCACCACGGGTAAAGCTTATGAAGGGAAAAGTGAATACAATTTATTTTTCTTCGCCGCTCTATATACATGCTGTGTAAATAAATTGCGCATTTTCAATATTATTTTTATTATATAGTTTCAGATTTGTCAAAGGTCTAAAACTATAGGGGAGAGGGGATATTTTATTATGGATAAGTTTCATGTCAAAGGGGTAATTTCGGGATGTTTTTCAACATGCGTTTAATATATTTGACATGAAAAGTATATTATAAGAGGGTTTTGGGGATATTAAATAAAAGGGAGCTATATTAATAGGACTAGGATTTTTCTATAGGGAGTTAAATAAAATAAGTTAGGTGTTAAAATGACAAGGGAAAAGTGAATACTCAAAACATACAATTATAACCAAGAAAAGTGAATATCAAAGCCAAACTTGCATTATGATAATTTCATCACTTTAACTTAGGATAAAATGCCATTTTGAGGGTTTTATACTTCATGAGATTTAGGAAGTTAATCAAATGGGCCTTTATATAACATTTAAGTAAGGAAAGAGTTCTTATTTATGAAGCTAAATGGTGATGAGTGCATGACGGGGTAAATGATGAAAATTTCTGGGATTAATATAGAAACTTAACATTTTCAACTAATCAGTCATTGAGTCTTGGGTCCGGTCCCAATAGAAGTCAAGGAAATGCCTTGAGCCTCTTTGACTGATAGTCTAGAATGTCAAATTTCTATGGGGAGGAGAAATTAGTTATTTGTAACGCGGTAAAATATATTTACAATGATGTATCCCGCCTTCTTCTACCTACCCGGTCATTATCTTCTAAAATTTTTTCCTTCCATTTTAATCAGGTGCATTTGAACTAGCAACCTTACAACATTTTTTTGTTTTAAGCAGTAAAACTATTCTAATTCTGCACTTATTGCATTCAAGAATCTAGATTAAACTATTGGATTCCTTTATTCTCTACCTAACTACTTAAATGTCATGATTAAACTGTATGAAAATTCTTTATTCTCTATCTAAAACATTTGAAATTGAAAAATGACGAGTCAAGATTAAATTGTTCAACTCATCACAAATTATGGCATTTATTGACACTCTGCCATAATCAACTGCAATAGGTAAAAGTAGTGGCATTTGGACTTGCACACTTTCATGTTTTATTCATCTTTTCTTTTGGGGTATACTATTTTTTCTAAGTCCTTTGATGTTTCTTTTAGGACTCTCTACCCTCTTTTTTATTTTTGATTTTTTTATTTTTTACAAAATATGGGAATACAACTTGCAGAAGGAAAAGTATGAACATATTTACAAGATTACCATCAGTCAAGTCAAAATTATGAATCCTATATTTATAGGTCACTAAAATCGGCTTCACTTGGGGATGGCATTTCCTGGTGGAATGTCAAGAACTCTGAGATCAGTAGCCTTCATCTTTAACTTTGGTGATCCTGTAATTGTCTTTTATTTCTGCAACAATTCATAGTTATGACATTTTATACTGCAAATATTAGGGCCTTCTCTTCGGGCTTCAATTTTGTAGATAAAATCTCCAATCCAATCTACACACTTGCAATGAATATTTACAATGTTAAAGTAAATCAATCTAACTATTGAGTGATTTTGAAGAATAGTAGTGTTTTAGCATCCTACCATTCACTGGTCCTTCTTGAAGTTCAGTTCCATCCAAATTCCTGATGAAAAAGGAATTATTACCTCTGTAACCGTATATCACATAGGGTCCTTGCCATAGAAAGTCAAACTTTCCATGTTAACTTTATCCTCTCTTCGTGAATCCCATCTCAAAACTTGATCTCCTATGAAAAAATCATCTTCTTTAACCCTTTTATCAAAAATATTTTTGATCTTGTCATGTAGAACTTGTGTTTTTTCATAAACTTCTTCCCTAGTTTGTTGGATATGTATGGTTTCATTGATTCTTCGTTGAATATCATTTGTTTCCACCTGTGTTTCCTGGATAATATTCATGACTGGAACACCCAAGGAAGAGGGGAAAAATACATCTGTTCCATAAACAATCTGATAAGGTGAAATTCCAATAGACTTTTTTGTGGTAAGTCTATCAGCCCATAAGGCATAGACTAGCTTTTTGTTCCAGGTCTTTTTATTCTCTTCGAGTAATTTTTTGATGATATTGATCAAGATTTTGTCTGATGATTCGGCTAAACCATTACCTTGGGGATAAAATGCTGTGGAATGACCTAAGGTAATATGGTATTTATGACAGAAAGAAATCATTTTCTTGGATTTGAATGCAGCTGCATTGTCAGTAATAATATTATGTGGGCATCCAAATCGTGATAAAATATTACTCTCTATAAATGAGATTATAACTGAATCAGTGGCTTGCCTAGTAGGAATGACTTCTATCCACTTGGTAAAGTAATCTGTCGTAGTTAAAATCCATTTATGTTGGCCTGAAGATGGAGGATGGATTTCACCAACGAAGTCTAACCCCCATAGTTGAAATGGATTTTCATTTGATATAGGCTTAAGAGGTAAAGGCAATAGTTTCTTTTTCCCTTCAAAAATTTGGCATTTGTGATAAGAAGTAACAAATTTTTTAACATCAGAGAATAAAGTTGGCCAGTAAAAACCAACTCTCAGTATTTTGTCTGTTGTACTCTTCCAGTATAGGTGGCCTCCACAGTCACCTGCATGAAATTCCTCAAGAATTTTTTCAGCCTCAAATTTTAATAAACAATTTAGTAAAATCCCACTATTTTCTTTCCAGTAAAGTGCATTGTTTAAGATACAAAACCTCATTGCTTTCTGTTTTATGAATCTTGCTTTGGTTTTAGTTAGCCCAGGAGGAGCTTGTAAATGTGTTAGTACAAAGATAATATCAGAATACCATGGTGAGTCTAGATAGGTTTCACTGATCAATGGAGTCGCCATCTCCTCCTAGTCATCTATTTGTGCAATGAAATTAATGTCTAAAGCATTTCAATTTGATTCAGCCATCAATTTGGCTAAACCCTGTCCTTAAATGAGCTTAGTTGGTTTGATTTCCAGATCGCACTCAAGGATAGTGGCAATCCACTTTGCCTTTCTACTATCAGGTCCATCTTGTGTCAGAATATCTTTTACTACTGCATTGGGGACATATGCAATGATGTGGGAATGAAGTATGTAAACTCTGAAATCCTTGATGGCTTTAACCAGGGCTAAAGCCTGTTTTTCCATTATATTGTACTTCAGAGGTGCATCTCTGAGGGCTTTACTAAAGAATGCAATTGGCTGTTCAAAACCTTGATTATTTTTCTGCAGAAGAACTGTAGCTATGGTGTGTTCAGATGCAAAGGAAAATATTATGAAATCTTTAGAATAATCTGGGCCGATGAGGACTGGTGCTTTTTTCAAGGCCTGTTTTATGGATTCGAAGGATTTTTTGGCCTTCATTTTCCACTTTATTGCAGAGTCCTTTTTAAGCATATTCTTGAGATATTTTATGATTTTAGCCAGATTAGAGATAAATCTTCTTAAAAAATTGATTTTACCCAAGAATGCTTGAAGTTATTTTATGTTTCTTGGTGGTTGAATGTTCAAAATAGCTTCAATTCTTGCAGGGTATATTCTAATGCCTTCTTTGGAGATTATGTGACCTAACAATTTTCCTTATTCTAGTCCGAAAAGAATCTTTTTTAGGATTAAGGGATACACCATATTTTCTACACTTGATAAAGACTTGTCTCAGGTGATCTAAGTGTTCATCATTTATTTTTGAAAAGATACTAATATCATCAAGATAGATAACTAAAAATTCATGGATCTCCTTACTGAAGGCAATATCCATGGCCCTCTGAAAAGTAGCTCCTGATTTTTTCAATCCAAAAGGCATTTTCACGTACATGAAAGTGCCCCAAGGAGTAGTAAATGAAGTTTTAGTTTGATCATCTTTATGAACTAGAATTTGATTATAACCAGAGAAACCATCTAGTAAAGAATTTTTTGAAGAACCTGCCACCCTCTGCAAAATATGATCCATTTTAGGCAAGGGGTAATTGTCTTTCAAGGAAGCTTTATTGAGATTTCTAAAGTCTACACATAGTGGTATTTCTCTTGTTTTCTTTCTGGTGGGCACTAAATTAGATACTCAGTCAGAATATATGACTGGTGTAATTATTTGTGCATCAAACATTCTTTTAACTTCTTTCTCGATTAAAGGTAACAAAATTGGATTAATCCTTCTTAGTTTTTGTTGAAAAGGTTTTTGATTTTCTTTCAAATGAATCTTATGTTGAAGTATGTCTTTGTTGTAATTTTTCAAATCTTCGTAACCCCATGCAAAAACATCCTGATATTCTTTCAAAAGTTCTATGTATTTAACCTTTTCTTCTAATGACAATGATTTTGATAGTTTGATCATTTTTGGTTTTTCATTTTTCCCTAAGTTATACTATTCTATATCAGATCTGAATGGTTCCATATTTGGACTTTTGTGCACATCATTGGAATCAAACAAGTCTTCTAGGGGAGTTAAACCTCTGGGTAAAATGTTATGTTTTAAATCAATCAAATCTGGTTCATCTTCCATCATTTCCTCTATATCTACTTTTTCCAATTCATCTATGTCACTCTGAGTAAATATAGTAGGTTTATCAAAATTATGTACATCTAAATTATCTATTTGACAAAAATTTGAATCTATGTTACAAGGTGAATCTATATTACAATCATTATCAATTTGATAATTTTGAAACTCCTGCTCATTGTTCAAAAAGTGATAGATTTTTTCATCTTCTGAGAAAATTTTCTAGTATTTTACATTATTTGGGACAATAGGTGTATGTTTGATTTCAGCAGTGTATTTTTGTAATGGTGAAAATGGAAATTTGCAAGTGCTAGCAAAGGTTGCTAAACAATGGGCTTGCATGTTCTGTTTTCTAGGGATGATAGCAAACTTGCTTTCTAACAAATATTCAACCAAATAATGTGTTGTGTCCCTATATCTGGCCAATCTGGGATTGTGAACAGAGTATTCTGCGTTTATTTGCTTGATAACTAACTCTGAATCTCCCATGACTAATATTTGTTGCCCTCCCAATTTTTTAATGATTTGAAGACCTAAGATTAGAGCTTCATATTCAGCTTATTAGTACATTTGAAATTCAATCTAAAGGCATGTCCTTGGGAATGGCTAGTTTCAATGTTGTTAATCCACACACCAGCTCCAGCTCCTGATTTATTCACTGATCCATCAAAATCCAAATGCCATAAAGCTTCATGACTAATGTAATCATCCATTATTTTAGGCTTCTTATCAGTGAGTTCAGTTTGGCTGTTATTATGATCAGAGTTACAGATAATAAAGGAATAAAGATCAGTAGGAGTTGAATAGATTGGGTAATTGGTAGGTCTGTCAGCACTGTTGATCATAAAATTCATTAAGGTTTCTCTGTAATGCTTTTTGGGCTGTCCAAATACCGAGATAGTGGCATAACTCATGTCAAGTTGTAGAGATCCCTGCAAATTTGCTCCCCATGAGTGAGAAAGAAGCATGCCATACTTTGGCGGGATATCAGCTACCACAATGTCCATGATCATGCTTTTACCAGGATATTGGAGTAAATAAACACACAGATCTTTAATCAATCCTATGCATTGGACTTTAGATGAATCAAATGAAAACAGATCTTTATATGGTCGGGTTATGTCTAGATCTAGGGTTTTCATTATTGTTCTAGGCAATAGGTTATGGGAAGCTCTAGTACCTAGCATAGCATTGTGTAATATCTGATCATGTATAGTAAGACTTAAATAGAATGGAGGTACTGAACCATCTGAATGCTTACCATCTACATTTGGACCAAATATTAATTCAGGTCTATCATCACTCATATTAATTGTATCCTCATTTTCATTTACATTCAATGTTTCAGTAATAATAGATCTATACAAGTCATTTTTAGCCAATTCAACTAAGGGAACATCTATCTTTAACTTGGATATTTCAGATTGAAGGTTAAATGTTGACTGAGATTTTATATTTTGAATTATTTCATCTTTTGGAACTGTGGTTTGGGATGATTTTTCTTGTGTTTCAATAGTTTTACCATTGGCTTGAGGTTTTATTTTGTCTTTTGTTTGATTTTCCTGGTTGTTGGGGCTCTTGTTTTGAATTTTGAATAAAGAACAGATTTTTGGGTTGCGGATCGACACATGGCAGCCACAAGTACGGTAGGTAGAGGAGCTGCCGAGGTTGCGGAAGAACAGAAGATAGCTAATGAAGCTGAAAGATAAGTGCAGACAAAGAAGATATATGGCAGAGAACAGACGGCAGAACTCATAGGCAATAGAGCAGATGTTGCAGAAGAGATCTATCCCGAGCATGAGATCCCTGTAGTTCCTAGGCTTCTATTATCTATCTTTCTGTCCTATGAGACGTCTGTAACAGAATTGTAAGCTCTTCCTGTGGAAGAGATGTAACTGTGGATCCAGCTGAGAGTTACCAATATACTTGCAGGTTTCTATCTTATTATATGAGTTACATGCATGCATGATCTCTGTGATGTCTTAAAATTTTATTTTCTTAGTATCTTCTCAATATTCTGAAATTTTCTTGCGTATATGATGATATTTATGAAACTAATTCTTTATTAATCTCGAATTGCAGATACATCCACCACTATCGATCTATTCCCCTTCTGCATGTGGTCGCGGCACACCTCAGGTGAGACTCTCTGCTCTCTGGAGTAGGGTGAAAATGCCCGCGTGGTTCTAGACTACAGCAGATTCCCTTTTTGGCCCCAATCTCTGAACCTGGGTCTTGCCTACGAGACCTGTTTCTTCGCCAACAAATGGTTCCGTTGCCGGGACCCTACACGTTATGAGGGGAACTAGATCATGGTATTGAGGGTCTTTGAAGGAGAAATACAGAGATGGTGGGATAACCATCTAGACCAGTTTACCGCTCAGCAAGCGGAGTTGATGAATCAAAAGGAAAAGGTGCTCAAGGATCTTGTCCTTTTCTCAGATTCCGCCAGTGATACCTACGAGATCCTCTGGGGAAAATTCCCTAGCGACCTCTATAATTGGTTGCGGAGGTTGTAGACTAAGGTGCCTAAGGATAACTCACGGAAGATCCAACGCAAGTGGGTGCACAAATATCTGGTGGCCCTGCATCGGTTGGATACTGAGTTGACCCGCACGGTGGATTTCTGGGTAGAGACCACTTTGGATGGATATATTGTGGAGTTTGCCGCAGAATGCTACCAGTCCTTCTCTAAGGCTGAGGCTATCTTCCGATCTAGGCTAAGAGGGAAGCTTCTGAAGGAAATTCCATTGTGGATTAAGGCCCTGATGGTGGCTGAAGGGCTGATGGAATTCCAGAAATTGAGCATGGAAGCGTAAACCTCCAGTGCTGGGGGAAGGGCCAAAGGGAAAGATGCTACGTGAAGTGTGAAGCAGGGGAGTGGGAGAATGGATGCTGAGACCGCAAGGAAATTAAGGGAGCGACGTGCACATTGGAGGGTGCAGATCGCCGGCAGGTGGTGAGAAAGGGTGATGAGGGAGTTGAAACGACGAGGGAACAATAGGAAGAATCAAGAGGAGGCGCCTCAGAGGATAGAAAATATGGACAACCAAGCAGATACCCTGGAGAGGGAAGGGACCGTTGTGGGAGTGCGACGGGTGCATGGGAGCCTAGCTAGGAGAAATAGGGAGATGACGTCTGATGAAGAAGATGCAGGTGTGCAGCCCGAAGAAGGTTCCGATGGTGAATGGTACATCGTGATGCAACAGTTATTTCAAGAATGGACGACATTCATATCTCCAGGTGTTCCTACTCCCCAAAGTTTGCACGATAAGGATCCCTACCTTCCCCTGGTACTCTATAAACCTTTAAGTAATATTTTCGTTAAGTTACAAGCATTGAGTCGATTGCACAGTAGTTCATTATCGGTAGCGACGCGCGTTAATAGCAGTGTCACTAGTAGTATTGCAGTTCCTAGTGGTATAGCCATGCAACCAGGACTTGGAGGGTTTATTCTAGTCACACCTTCGCAAGTAAATATGGTTGGGGCATTCACCTGGTATCCAGAATTTTCTGGCCGATGTAATGATGATGTGGAGCAACACTAGTATCTCTACGAAGCCATATGGAGGGCTCGGCGGACGCCAGACGCAGGGAAGCTAATAGAATTCCAAACCACGCTGAGAGAAAGGGCTTTGCGATGGTTCATAAAGTGGTCAGAGGCCCACCCAAATCCAGCAACCACGGACATCAAGCAGGATTTTGTCTGAGAATTTAAGCTCCCCCAAACAGACCAGCAGGGTTTGTCTGAACTATGGGAGATTAAGCAGAAAGAAGGAGATATTGCATGGGAGCTGATGCGCAGGTTCAAGGATGCGATCGAGAAACTTAGCTACCCGATCGACCCAAACCATCAAAGGGACTGGTTCATCAAGGCTCTGCTTCCCTTGACACGAACTACCCTCACCTAGAAAAAGATCGACAACTTGCACGACGCTCTAGAGCAGGTTATGAAAATAGAGGCAATGGCGGGCTACCCTCAGGAATATCGGGGAGCTCTGGCCCCACAAGATCCTTCCTTATTGGGATTTCAACATCAGATTGCCAGTATGATGAAAAACTTAGGGAGATGTAGCCTATAAGACCATCCAGGCTGAATGTTTGGTGCACACACTGTCTGGTCGAAGGGCACGTGGCAACGGAGTGTCCTCGGTTGCATAGCCTCGGTGTGGGGCCCTCAGTCACGGCGATACAGGGGGGTCCACCTAGTGGGGGTGGCGCGTCGATGAATCCACAGGGGGTCTATCAGCCACAAAAACCTTATGCGGGGTTCCCACCTCAACCAAACAAAACCGCCACAAAATATTGTGAAATTTTCCGGACGATGGGTCATCAACCTCGGACGTGTCCAATATTGCAGAAGTACTCCAATGTACCAAAAAATGTATACTGTGAGTTTTGTGCTTCCATGAATCACAACATCGAACAGTGCAGAGCTCTCGACACACTAGCGAACCGATTGGACCGACCCTCCTATAGGGTTAATGAGGCTTCTAGGGGCAGAGGAGGCAGTATGTGCGGAGGCCGCACAGGGGGACGGGGTCCGCTGAAATGTTACAAATGTGACCAAGAGGGTCACGTGGCCCAACAAGGCCCCCTTCCAAGATGACCATGGTGTTCCTAGTGCTGCATGAACACCCATGTGACAGATTACTGCCTTGAACTTATCAAGAAGTGGGAGGAACGAGCACGGCTAAGGGGCACGAATCTGGTAAACTCCGAACCTCGGGGAACCGCAAATCTGGCCATGCAGAATGTAGCTATTGTGATGCGAGGAGGAAAGAAGACGAGGGAGAACGCTTGCGGGAAGGAGCCGGTATGAGGGATCCGTCCCACCTCCCCAAAACAAATGATCCGGCCGGACACACAGAAGAAGTACTTCCAGGAGGCGGTGGAGAAATTTTCTCAGCTGGGGGGAGAAAAAGGCCTTGAAGTACCCATGACGACCGATAACAGGGAACAAAGTGCCACGGGGGCCTTGATTGAGGAATGGCTCTAGTCATTCCTCAAGATTGTTAACAATGCTTCGATGCGAGAACAGCTTAAGCATACCTTGGAGGACGTACTGCAAGGGAACACAGGGCCGAGGGAACCTTTGAACAGGGAAAGAGTTTCGGCTCAACATGTAGGTTGCAGGATTTCAGATCAGCGACACCATGCTCGACTTAGGATCTGACATCAATATCCTTCCACGGAAGACGTGGGAGGCTCTTGGGTGGCCACGACTGACTTACTCGCCAATCCATCTTAGGATGGCGAACCAGTACTGCATTGTACCGATCGTCCAACTCGAAGGTATCGAGGTTGACATTGCAGGGGTGAAGACTTACATGGACTTTGAGGTCATTGATATCATGGGAGACAAGGATCCCTACCCTGCATTGCTAGGGATCGACTGGGGTTTTGAAAATTACGCCATCATCGAACTAAAAAAGGAACTGATGATTTTTGAAGATGGAGAGGTCCAAGTCACTCAACCTCTCGACCCCTATCAGGGTCCAAGATATACATAAACTGTGGATAACAGGGAGGATGCTCAGATATTGGACAACCTTTATCAGCTGATGGCAGGGAAGCGAGAGGATTATATTAACCCAATAGCGACCGGCTCTGTGAGTTGGCGCAGTGTCCAGAGCTTGGAGCTGGGATCAGAACTAGCCTGGGAAGACTGGCAGCAGGGGGGGTATGAGACCAACAGACGGAGATGTGCCAATATTGCCAGGGTTCGTTGGATTGGAGCAGAGATAAGGGAGTACCCCACCCTATCCAACATGCACGCAGTCAACACCTTCATTGCTACGATGGAATACAAGGTACCGAAGGAGAACAGGATACCCCTTCTGGACGTAGCACTCCAGTCCACATCTGTAAGGTGGTGGAAAAATCACCGCAACTCCATGACCCAGTGGAATTGTGTCGCGGCGGCTCTGAGAGTGTGGTTCAAGGAAGACGAAGGACCTTGGAGCCAGTACAGGTACCAGGGAACTTCTGACCCGGGAGACCACCTGAAAACCTATCAGGAGCAGTGGAAAGGCATAGGGTACCCGGAGGAACTGTGGGTACATCGGTTTGTCCACTCCCTGGATACCATCCCACAGGCCTAGTATTTAGAAGAAGAGAGGAAAAGAGGGACCAGCTCCTGGCAGGAAGTCGCGAAATTTTTTTTTCGGTGTTTTTAGTTTGAAGGGAAGACAAAGCTGGTGTCCCAAGCGTTACAGGCCATAAAGGGGGTACTGTTTCTCCGTGATCCGGGGACTAACGGGAGAACACTAGCATTAAATCCTGAGGGTAGGCGTGAATTGGATTTCCAACGGATCGACAGTGAGCCAGGCGATGACAGCCTGGAGGACCTAAGGCACCTATATTTGGAAGAGACGGAAGGTGAGCGGAACATCAAGGAAGAGCCTACCATTGAAGGATTCCATCTACTCCCGTTGAAGACAAAGAAGCTAAACATCGGCACAGAGGAAAAGCCCAAACTGGCTACAGTTGGGGATTACTGGGACGAGGAGATGACAAAGGAAATTTTTAGCCTCCTCCAGGAATATGAAGATCTATTCCCTTCATCGGTTGTAGATTTAAAGGGCATCAAAGGGGACCTTGGAGAAATGCGCATAGTGCTGAAACTGGACGCCAGGCCCATGAAGCATCGACCTTATCGGTTGAACCCATGGATCAAAGAAAAGGTCAAGTTGGAGATCGATAAGATGCTGATAGCAGGTCTAATCTTCCCGGTGGAAGAAGCAAAGTGGGTGAGTCCTATCGTCATTCAGAATAAGAAGGACAAGTCAAAAATCCGCGTCTGTGTGGATTACCGAAGCTTAAACAACGCCTGCATTCATGACCCATTTCCCACCCCCTTCAGCGAAAAATTATTGGACATTGTCACGGGAAACGAGGCCTACTCCTTCACTGATGGATTTTCAGGCTACCATCAGGTGCACATTGCGGAAGAGGACAAAATGAAGATGACGTTCACCATCGAGTGGGGGTCTTTCGCATACCACGTAATGCCATTTGGGTTGAAGAACGGCCCCACTGTGTTTTCCCGGATTGTCATCACTGCTTTCCAGGAGTACATTCATAAGTTACTGGAAGTTTACATGGACGATTGGACTATCTACAGTTCGCTGAAGGACCACGCCACCCTTCTATGTATCATGTTTGATCGGTGTCGACAATTGCAGATCTCCTTGAACTTGAAGAAGTGCATCTTTGCGGTTCCCTTTGGAATGCTACTAGGACATGTGGTGTGCAAGCAAGGGGTCTGCGTCGACCCCGCCAAGGTAGCCATGATCGTCCACATGGAAGCCCCGAAGACGGTGAACAAGTTGCAGTCACTGCTAGGGCATATGGGTTACTACAGACGGTTCATCCGGAATCACGCGAAGATCACTGCGCCTCTGGAAAAGTTACTCCAGAAATCAGAAGTGTTCAAGTGGACGGATGACTGCAAGATAGCCCTTGACACTCTAAAGGAGAAGCTGGCAACGACACCCATTCTGGTCCATCTGGATTGGGATAAGTAGTTCCACCTGCATATTGATGCTTCCGGTATTGCACTAGGGGCTGTTTTGGCGCAACCAAGAGAGACGACAGTTGACCACCCAGTCTACTTTGCTAGCCGGAAATTGTCTAATGCAAAGCAGAATTACACCACTACGAAGAGGGAAGCCCTCATAATGGTGTACTCACTCCAGAAGTTCCGCCACTACCTCCTAGGATGTAAGTTTAAGTTCTTCACTGATCACTCCGCATTGAAGTACTTAGTCAATAAACCTGTGTTGGAAGGACGGATATGCAGATGGCTTCTACTCTTCCAAGAATTCACCTTCGAGGTGATTGTAAAGCCAGGGAGGCTGAACGTCAGGCCCGATCACTTATCGAGGTTAGAGACGGGGGAGAACGAGGGCTCTCTCGATGATCAACTCCCTGATGCTGATCTTTTTCGGGTAGAATCCATCCCAGATTACTTGGCCAACATCGCAACTTACCTAACCACGGGGCAGTGCCCTCAACACTACACTCTGATCTAGAAACGACACTTGGTCGTCCGTGCCGCCAAATATCAACTGATTGCGGGATAGTTTTATAAATTGGGCCTGGATGAGATTCTGCGGAGACGATGTGTCCTTGACCATGAACGTGAGACCGTGCTGTGGGAATGCCATAGTGGTATTACGAGAGGACATGTGGGGGCAAAACCCACCGCCAGGAAAGTGCTACAGGCTGGACTCTGGTGGCCGATGGTCCATGCAGACAGTAAATCATTTGTTAAGAAGTGCGATGTGTGTCAGTGAACGGGGAGGCCCTCTCATGGAGATGAGCTACTGCTACACCCGGTGAACGTGTTGCGGCCATTTGAGAAATGGGCAGTTGACTTTATCGGTCCCATAGCCCTGGTAGCCCGGCATTCCAAGCCCATTACATCATTACCGCCACCGACTATCTCACCCGCTGGGCTGAGGTAGTGGCGGTACGAGATTGTACGGCCGATACAGCAGCTTGGTTCATCTTTGAACATATCATCAGCAGGTTTGGCTGCCCACGAAGTTTAACCAATGATCAAGGAACGCATTTCATTAATGAAATGATCAAATTGCTGCTGGACAACTTCATGATCCAACACCACAAAAGCAACCCGTACCACCTGCAGGCCAATGGCACTGTTGAAGCTTTCAACAAAATCTTCGAAAAGGGTTTGACGAAGATCTGCAATGCTAAGTGGGATGATTGGGACGAGCGGTTGCCAGCTGCACTATGGGCCTACTGAACTACGGTGAAGCGTTTGACCAATCAAACACTGTTCCAGCTTGTGTATGGCCATGAAGCTGTGATTCCCGCTGAGTTCACCATACCAAGTCTTCTAATTGCCACATCCCTCAATTTCTCGGAAGAGGAATCGCTACAGGAGCGCCTCCATGAATTATAAGAACTAGACGAGGCCCGGTTTCTGGCCGAGTTTCACCAAAAGGTTCAAAAGGACATGCAGAAGGTGTGGCATGATCGCCACATCAAGAGTAAAATGTTCTAGGTTGGAGGTAAGGTTCTCCTATACGATAGCAGGTTTCATAAGTTTTCGGGAAAACTGCAGATGCACTGGTTGGGACCCTACTTCGTCGTCAAGATTAGGGATTCCGGAGCCGTTCGGTTGGCTCAACTAGATGGTACTGTTTTACTTGGGTGGGTGAATGGCACACGCCTAAAGCCCTACCATGACTAAGTTTCTTTCGCCTTTCATTAATAACTCTCGCACCCGAGAGAAGCCGTAGAGTAGCGTAGTTGAATAACTCTCCCGCAACCGGGATGAGCATAGGTAGTGTTCGTTGTCCATGCATAGGTCGTCAATAACCACTATGTTGTGGGGACCGCACCTCAACCGCTTGTGGTTGGGGAGGGGTGCGTCCAGCGTGTCATCCCTGTAGGATCCATATCATTTCAGTTAGTACTTGTGTCAGTCCGTAGGATCGCCTAGATTTGCAGCATAAATTGCCATAATTAGAAGTAAACTTGCAGTAATCATTTTGCCATAATTCGAAGCAACCTCAGCCATCACATCCGCCCATTTCCCCATACCACCGTTAGCAAATTTCAGAACACACCTCAACCGGCGATTGATCACACGATTATCGCTGTGGAGAATTCCAGCAGGAATTAATTCGTTATTTGGTCTCATCAACCTCACTCGTGCCAGTTAATTACATAACCTGCATGAAGAAAAGCGCGAGAATGCTAGAGAAGTTAGAATTAGAAATTGGAGTAGAACTAGAGTAGCAGAAGTATCCAAAAGCATAGAGCCAAGAGAAGGCGCCGAGACCGATTCTGCAAGTGTATCAACGCCGAGCGAAGATGACAAGAGCCAACCCAGCAGTCGTAGAACCACAACTCGACAGCCGAATTCATAAAATAGAGTCCCTCTTCAGGAAGTACGACAGTGCTGCCCTCATAGATGCAGACCTCACAAACTCTTTCGAGTTCCCAACACTTAAACGCCTAGTGTACATGGAATATTATACCACAGAACCAAGGCATGCAGCAAACAGAATTTTTCCAGAGTTCCGAGGCCTACAAAAATCCTCCATTTTGAATTTAAGAAATCTGCCAGTATTCGGGACAACAGGACTATCCATGCAATGTACCAAGTTCTTGCTCAGTCACATCCATAATGGGTCATTGTGGTTGAATAAAGAAATTCCAATCCATGCCGAGGATATCCACCGGCTCACCGGGCTCTCACAGAATGACCCGGATGTATCTTCTGCATGTCATACCACTTCCAAAAGAGTGAAGAAGTCGGGAGATGCGGACTATTATGCAAAATATGGCACACGACGGGGAGGAAAGGGAGCGAATATGGAACTTATCAAAAAGCCCGAAATCAAGTTCGCATGCTACCTCATTTCCAGTAAGACAATGAGGCATTACACAAAGGGAGAATGTACCCTAGATACTATTTCCATTGCAGAGCACTGCGTCCAGGAGGCTAAGTTAAACTAGTGCTCCTTCCTACTGAAGGAGTTGTTTGACACATGTGAAGAAAATTACAAGAGGGCCACGAGCTTTATTTATGGGTATTTGATAGTTGCATTTACCATGTGGAAGTGGCATACTCCCCTCGTCAGGCTGCTGGTAGAAATAATGGAGGGTTAGCCTCTGGCAATGAAATTCATCCCGTGAAAGGTGTCGGGTGATCCCAGCACCAAAGAGGTCAATGCATAGGCATTTCGAAGTTGGTATGGCTTAATGACAGATGTGGTAGCAGGTCAGCAGAGGGTGCCCAGTAATCTGTTGGACGAGTACAGCGAGCAAGTATGGTTCGGGGTCAGCCACAGGCACACCTTCATCTGACCTACTTGCATGCCGGAGGAGACATTTCACATGCGGCCACTGAAGTTCCAGCTTGAAGACACAGCCTTCCACAATGAAGTTTGTTCGTGGTCGGGAGTCGTGAAAGAAGTCCGAAGCAGGGTACCCACATACAACTTTGATCAAATGCTGTCGTGGCCACTGCCTGGCGAATCAGAAGCGGAGGTGGCACAACGGGTCTCCAACGTGCAACTCGCCCCCCTCATTTTCCACATAAACACTCAGGTACGCAGCTTCAACGAAGTGGCCCGGGATGTCTCAAGCGGTGCCATTCCTTTCCTTGTTTTCTCTGAGTTTCAGCTTTCTCAGCCTAACCCGCTTCTCCACACGAATTCCATCACCTCCCCCATCCCTAATGTTTTATTTACTTTTCCAAGTCCGATGACTACCCCGATAGGGGAAAAGAGCAAGCCCACAAACCCCTTAGAAGCTCCTCAGGCCAAGAGGGCCCGAACCATAGAGTCGAGTCCAGTGGTGGACCTCACTGAGGAGGATCCACCCCGGCCACCAAGTCCAAGGGTGCCTATACAGGAAGAACCATTCGTTGACACAGGGGCAATAGGAGGGATTCCACCTCCACCTCCCATTGACCCCTTTGACTTCATCAACATTCAACTTTCACCACCGTTCCACCTCCAACTACCACTTCATCTGCATCATCCAACTCATCCACCACCGTGTCAGACGCGGTAATCTGAGATCTACTTAATGGGGACCACAGGGCCGAGGTTGACTCAAGTACTACAGCGGTACCACCGGTCAACCTCGCTGGGGACCCCCAGGTCAATTTTTCTGATATAATTACACAGTTGGCGCATTTTTTTGCAAACACGACTGAGGCACAGCCTAAGCCTACTCTATTTCCACAGGCCATTCACACCAATGAGCAAGGGTGGCCAGACCTGAATATGGCGAACTCCGCCCCCCATCCGTCTCCGTCGACGTCCCCTCAAGAACACTCCACCAGATCGGTTTCCAATGGGAAACCCCTACAGGAATGACGACTGGACCAAAGTACTTCGGGGCCCAACAATTTGGAGGCGTGGGGTACGGCTCAGCTGTACCACTTCATTCGGAGGGCATCCCAGCAGGAAAAATGGCTTCATTCTGAACTGCAACAGAGGTGTGAACAACAACAACAGCAGATCACCGCGCTTACTGAATAGCGCGAGCAGCTCACAGAAGCACATGGGCAGCTCCAGGGCCAGATAAATGAAGTGGCCAGGGTTTTTACGGGACTATGGCCGGTCGTCGAGGCTCACTACACTCGGATGCCTGTAGATGTGCCAGAAACAGACATATTATAGTGAGCCATCCAGCTCAGAGTAGCGTTCATTAACCTTCAAAAGGAAAATGTAGAACTCCAAGCAGCATTAGCAGCATGGCCAGCGCTGCCCAATCGAGAGGCGGTCTACACAACAAAAATTATAGAGAAATAGGGCCAGGTCACCCAGATGCAGGGAGCTCTCACCTCTGCAGCGCACGATGCTTATGACCTCCTGAAAGACTCCAAGAATGCTCGACGGACCTTATGGTAAAGGCTCAGCCCATTTCAGCACAATTGCAACAACTTTCGAAAGAGATTCAGGATGCCACGGACCCCTCATAATTGGACCAGCTATACACCCAGGCGGATGCTTTGGAGGTCCAGATCCAGTAGACAGAGGCCAACTTGGCAATGGCCAAGCAAGAAATTCGAGAGCTTTTACAACCTCTCCAACTCAGCACCCGAACAATGCAGCAGTTAGCTGCCAAAGTTGAAACCCAAATCAGCACAGTATTTGGAACTGTACCAGTGCCCGTCGGGGAGGCAGCTGTCACCAAGATTTCTGTAGAGACAGACGCATTGTTACAGGGGTGGCAGCAAACTGCGACAACCTTCAACTAGCTTAAGGTTTCAGTGCTGAGCAAGGTCCCAGAGTTGGGGCCCTTGTTTGGGCAGCAGACTAAAGGTGCACAGCAAGAATAGGGCACGGGGTCCGGCGGAGCAATGGAAGTGGAGACAGTGATCTGTGATTGACTCAGGACGAATCAAGAAACTATGGTCGGGGCTTGTTGGGGCCCTTGTTTTGAATTTTTAATAAAGAACAGATTTTTGGGTTGCGGATCGACACATGGCAGCTGCAAGTACGGTAGGTAGTGGAGCTGCCAAGGTTGCGGAAGAACAGAAGATAGTTGATGAAGCTGAAAGATAAGTGCAAAAAAAGAAGAGATATGGCAGAGAACAGAAGTTGGAACTCATAGGAAACAGATAGAAGACGAAAGAAACTGAAGAAGAACACAAGAGAAACTAGCAGTTGCGATTACGAGTGAATAAATAGCTTGTCACCCAGCCGAAAGAAGAGACGCACGGATGCAGAGGGATTGAAGAGGATCGAGCAGATGCTGCAGAAGAGATCTATCCCGAGCATGAGATCCCTGTAGTTCCTAGGCTTCTATTATCTATCTTTCTGTCCTATGAGACGTCTGTAACAGAATTGTAAGCTCTTCCTGTGGAAGAGATGTAACTGTGGATCCAACTGAGAGTTACCAATATACTTGCAGGTTGCTATCTTATTATATGAGTTACATGCATGCATGATGTCTGTGATGTCTTAAAATTTTATTTGCTTAGTATCTGCTCAATCTTCTGAAATTTTCTTGCGTATATGATGATATTTATGCAACCAATTCTATATTAATCTCGAATTGCGGATCCATCCACCACTATCGATCTATTCCCCTTCTGCATGTGGTCGTGGCACGACTCGAGTGAGACTCTCTGCTCTCTGGAGTAGGGTGAAAATGCTGGTGTGGTTTTAGACTACAGGGGATTCCCTTGTTGGCCCCAATATCTGAACCTCGTCTTACCTCCGAGACCTGTTTCTTCGTGAACACTGGTTTTTGCTATCTTTGATTGTTTTTTCAAGAACAATTTGAGTGCTAGTAGATGTTCTATCAGATTTGGAATTCTCAGCAGAAGATTTAGGATTTTATGATTTTGAGTCAGCTGGATTCTTTTTTGGATCATTAACTGTTGGTGAATTGGTGGTCTTTGTGGTATTATATTTTTGGACATATTTAGAGGATTGAGCCACCTCAGCCGTGATATCTACAATCTTTGGACTAGGTTGTTTTTTAGGATTAGGTGGGTTTGAATTTTGTTTATTTTCTCTCAGAATAATCTGCAAAAGTTTCGTTTTGGGAGTCTCAATATTTTTTTTTTTTTTTGGCTTTGTTGAGTTGGAGCATTGTTTTTTGTAGTAGGCTCATTGGTTTTCTTGCTCCTAAGGTTATATTGGCTGTGATTTTCATTGATTGCGAAGTCATAACCTTGTTTATAGTCAAAGGATTCACCAGATTCCACTTTGAACTTTTGTAGCTCAAAGATTTCCTGGTCCTCTTGAGTGAGGAAAATCGTATTGTTTTCATATATCCCCATAACTATTTTGATGTCTTCCTGACCATAACTATGTTGATGTCTTCTTGATCCTCAACATTGTTTTGTGAACTCTCTGCAAATTTTTCTTGGAATGGGGGTCTTATGTTCTGATCTAGGGAAGGTTCTTTACCTTTACCAGGATTGTTGTTTTTCCTGTAGTTTGGATTCCTGATTTGGGATTGATTGTCCCATTGTGGTTTTCTTTCAATGTGGTCTAATCTCTCAACTAATTTTTCTAATGTTTTGTTAATAAAATCAAATTTACCATCTAAGTTTGAAGCTTCTTCTTTGATAGTAGCCCTCCTCTCGTTTCTAAGTTTGGATTTTTTGGCAAGGATATGGATTTCTACTCCAACATCATTTAGTTGCATTTGTTATAGGGTGTTTGCATCCCTTTCTCTAAGTTGATAGGCCATGTCTACATCAAAAAAATCAGGGAATTTGAGCAGCACGGAATATGGAGTGGGTTTAAGGTCTGCAGGAATAGAATTGTAGATACTGTTGTATCTGGTGCAAAAATCTTGGATAGTCTCATTGGGGGATCTCTTAACTGAATCAAACTCGGATAATATTTGCATGGGATTCTTCTTCTTTTCCCATTTATTTAGGAAGGCTCTATGAAATGCAGCTAAGTCTGCTATACTATCAGCACCTAAATTTCTAAACCATGTTTTCACTTCTCCAATTAAGCTTTGTGCAAATAACCTCATTCTGACATCAGACTCATCTATCTCATAAATTTCCCCAAAATCATTCATTCTGGTGATATGTTTTTGTGTAGTAATTTGTGAAAAATTATCAAACAATGGGATATCCTTTTGGTAATTTTGGGGCATGTCATGGAGGTTTTGAGGTAAGACCAAGGGAGCATATCTGTCTACCATGGCTTAGATCTTTGCTAAACTGGGAGGTATAGTAGTAGTGGCAGGGATAGTGCTGGTTACAACAGTAGATGTGCTGAAGGCTGAACTTGAAGAGCTTGGGAAAGGAGATTAAAAATAAGTGGTATGGCTAGGGAATATTGTGGTAGTGGTTGTAGTGGATTTAGTGAATGATGGAAATACTAATTTAGGCTGCAAGGGAAGCTCATGGATGAATGGTTCTGTTGATGAACTAGCAGTGGATTGAGGATATGAAGAATATATGATCCTATGCTGCAGAGGAAACTCAGGACTTATAGGCTCTTGATGTGAACTGACAATAGAATCTGTAAATGAAGTGGCAGCATACAGAGTATAATCTGATGTTTGAAAGACTGTGGTGTATAGTTGGGAAACTGGAGGTTTGAATTGAGACAAAAAATTGGCTAACTTAATAGCTTCTTCAACTTATTTTATCCTTGTTACATTTACCCTTTCTACTGGACTTTGATTTTCAGTTTTTTCTGATTTAATAGGTGCTGAAATAACTTTCTGTTTCTCATTCACAAAATAAGTAAAAACAGGATCTAAAATGGTTTCCTTTAAATCAGTTTCAAACTTCTTTCTAAATAGTGATTTTTCAAACTTCAAATCAAAATCAATATCTGATAAGCTTACTAATTCTTTGGGTAAAGAATCGGTTCTTTTTAGGGGTACTTCAGTTTCTGAACTAACAGTTTGTTTTTTCTTTTTTCCTCTCTGGTCCGGATTGTCTACTATATCTGCAGGGTTGGGATCAGGGTTGGATCTAGTATAATAGACTTTCTTTGGAGCCAGAATGATTATTGTATAAATACCCACAACCCTTAAACTTAATCTTAAAGTAGAAAATATATGTTTAAAAATATTCCTCAAAGATTAAACTTAAAAATGGAGAGTGGTTAGTTCCCCAGTATGGTCGCCAGTATGTTATCACCCTAGTAATTCTTAGCTCGTGGGATTTTGGTTTATAGTTAAAGAAAACCAGGGGTAACCAAGAACCTCTTTTGAAATCTAGGATCTAGCCTTCCTAAATTCCGGAGAGGGATCTCTCCTCAAGATTTAACTTGATCTTATGTGGTAATATTTTAGGCTAGGTATGATTGTACAGTGGGATTTGTTTTGAAAGTTTGGTGGGAATAAAAGGTGTTTAAATGTAAATCACAGGGGGATCGACCAAACCATTGGGCTATGGAGTCAAATTTCTAGGCAAGAAGAACTAAGAAATAAGGTCTAAAGAGAAAATATACTAAGGGCGGGGTAGATGACCTTCAAAGGGTTTTGATATAGGCTTTTTGATGAAATGGGCGAAATCTGAACAAAAGGGAAATTAAGAATCCTTAGGTTACATAAATGAAGATGATAGGAGGGGATCAAACAGGGACTCAGAGCATTTAAGAATTCTATAGTCCGGTTATCAAGCAGAACACATAATAATGAACAACTAGTAAAAAATAGAGATCTTTTTTAACACTAATCCTGTTGACGCTTTCCTAGTTAATCATTAAAGACAGAAAACATTAATATGAGTGTATGGAAACTTTTGAAAGATAAAACAGTGAAAACAGGAAAATACTAGACTTATCTGGTTAGAACAAGAATCCTGAGTTATGATGTCTTTAATCTTAATTCCAGTCTGTTGCTCTACTAATTTACTCACACAAACTTCAATATATCTAGCAAAATGTCTATAGTAGTCTTGATAAATTTTATTCCACACTTAATACTTCAAAAAGGGAAGTATTTATAAAAAAATTATTACAAAATATCTGAGAGACATGTAGGAATATCTCTAGGAAAAAATAAAGTTTATTATATAGAAAGAGGGACAGCTGCAAAACGAATTGGCAAGTTGTCCTCTTATCAATAAAAAATAGGACAAATTACCCTAACTTGTTGCTAGGTTGTAGCTATTGGAAATGCTTGCTGGCATTTTGTAAAAAGATCTTTTCGAAGATAACTTGAAAGACACTCTTTCTATTTCACATCCTTTCCCCTGTGCTTTATCAATGATACTCTTTACGCTGCTTATTTTACTGCTTTACTGTGATAAAATAAGGAATTATCTGTAGTAAAAGGTATTTTGACTGATACTCTTTGACTATGTTTCTGACCCTGATACACTTTGACTGCAAATATTCAGATTAAGTCAGTAAATTCCTGCCATTGTTCTGCACTGGGAATTCTCATACTCTTTAATTTCCTGTAACTTTCATCTGCCTCTATGTACTTGGAAAAATTGGGCTTAACAATGAAGATATGTTTGATTTCATTTTGTAAAAAGAACAAGTTTTCAAAATATTCTAAAATGACTTTACCAGTTGGAGACCCTTGTGGTAAATGTTTGCTGACCTGCTCTTTGGCATAAGCCCTTATTTTGTTATCATAATCCTTTTATGCCATCATTTTTTCATTCAAAGCATGAATGTTTGGAAGGCCTGCTTGTGTCAGTGCTATGTATTTGGCCCAAAATATTGTGATTGCCAAGTTCATGTCCTTGCATCTGTCCTCCAAATTATTCATCATATTTCTCTTATTCAGGACTTTTTTGATTTGGAGTATGCTTTCAGTTCTATCTTGAATTTTTAGCTCTTCAAGCTCTTCTCCGTGTTTGCTATTCAAGAATGTAATAAATTTCAAGGCTTGAGCAGGTTTGTTAGCCAGTTCTTCTTTTGTCCTTTGAATTTATATCTGTGCTGTTTTGAGTAACTCTTTTTGTTCATAAATAATTTGAATTGAAGGCCACTGAGAATGTATTCCTTGAATGATGTTGTTCCAAAGATAATTCTTGATATAATATACCTGTTCAGTGAGATTAACCTGTTGTTGAAGAATCTTTACCTGTTCCTGCAATCTGTTGGCTCTCTGCTCATGTCGTTTGGATGTAATTAATGCATCTCTATTAGATGTTTCAAGATTTCTGATGGTGACTTTTAAGTTGATTATTTCTTTATCTTTTAAGGACATGTCTTCCATAGCTTTGACTATTGCAGTTGTTTCTCTTGTTGGATTTACCTGTGATGTCGATGAAGAAATGGAAGAGATGTCTTTAGAAGTAATTGACACTGCAGTTGCCAATACTCCTTTCGGTGCCAAATGTTCTACTAATGTAGAGGGCACAACTGTACTTACAGTTGGTATAACTGTGGGAATGGAGACTTCCTGAGCTTTCTTCAATGTTTCATTTTATTGCATTAAAGATTCTATTTGATTTTCCATATCTTTAATCTGAGATTTCATCTTCAAAACCAGTTGCATAGTTTCTTCCTTTTCTGTCTTTTCCTGAAGAACTTCTTTTGCCTGAGGGTGCTCACTCTGTGGAAATTTGAGTTGCTTTCTTAAGGCTGCAATATCCTCATTTTTCTTCCTTATCAATTTCTTAGCAACTTCAGTATTAGAAGGATCTGCTCCTGTTTCTATCACCAAATCTTCTAAGGACTTGATCCTCAAATCCGTAGCATGAAGAGATGCTTTATCTAATTTCATTTGGGTTTGCAAATTAGATACAATTTTCTGAAGCATGGTAGCACTCATGGTTTTGCTTACTACCTTTGAATATAGCATCTTTGATGCACTCCTATGGAACTCTATCTGATGTAGTTCATGTATAGTATTAGCATTCACTTGAAACTCTATTTTTCTATAGTTTGTGGCTGACTTTGGATCTGTTACTACTGGTTGGAGAAAAGACATGATCATTTTATTTGTTGAGTAATCAAATGCTATCACTAGTCTGTCTTTATCTCCTGGTTTTTCCTTCAGAATTTTAGAATAAACTTCATTTTTTATTTCTTCATTCTTTTCCTTGATTTGATTGAACCTCTTCTGAATATCAGAATCAGTTTCTTCTGTTGTGTTAGAGGAAGAGGGAGCTTCTATATCTGCTTCAATAATTTCTTTTCCTTTTCCCTGTGCTTGTACTTGTTCATTTTGAATTTCCCTGAGTGTTTCATTAACAATCATTGTGGCCTCATCATCTACTTGCTGATCATTATTATCATCTACATCAATGACTCCTTCTTTTTCTAGAGTAGTCATTTTGGCATTTTTGTTGTAGACTGTTTTAAATTTATTCTCAATGATTGTCTCTGCCATATATCCTTCTTCTTTTCTCGGTATTTTATTGGATACCTCTGCTGGTTGGTTAACTATAACCACTTGTGTATTTTCCATTTGATTTTCCTGTAGATTATCTATTTGCATCTCCTGATCATCATCAATTAAAGTGTTTTCAACCCATTCCAACTAATTGGCATATTTTTCAATTAGTGGCTTTGATTCATGGAGGAATGGGGTTAACTTGCATTTGACCCTGAGGTTGCTCAGAATACCTTGAGGGTCATAGTTCCAGTAAAAAATTTCTTGGAACTTGAATACTGATAATTTGCTGCTTACTTCTTTCAAAGCATCTCTGCTGTTAACTATGAAAGAGCCAATTTGACTTTTCAATTTGAATTGTGCTTTCTTTTTGGATGTTATAAAGTTCACTGCATCTGCATTTAAAATTTGTGTCAAGTATTCCAAAGCAAATATCCTTGTGGTTAGAAACTTTGGTGATTTGTAACGAGCTACGATTGCACCATACACTCTGATTTCTGTATGATTTTTATACAAATACCAATCTCCAACTTTACAGTTTTCAGACAACTGTAAAATTCTTTTGATTTCTTCATTTATCCTTGGTGGCTCTGCTTTATCCAACAAACTCATGGAAGGTCTGATCAACAAGTCATTGAAATCACTGTAACTGTATATTAATTAGGGTTTAATATTATATTAACTAGGGTTTCATATTGTGGTAAGGAAATGTGTATCGGGAAAATGGGATAAGGTTAAATCTTTCACCATGGGTAAAGCTTATGAAGGGAAAAGTGAATACACTTTATTTTTCTTCGCTGCTCTATATACACGCTGTGTAAATAATTGCGCATTTTCAATATTATTTTTATTATATAGTTTCAGATTTGTCAAAGGTCTAAAACTATAGGGGAGAGGGGATATTTTATTATGTATAAGTTTCATGTCAAAGGGATAATTTTGGGATGTTTTTCAACATGTGTTTAATATCTTTGACATGAAAAGTATATTGTAAGAGGGTTTTGGGGATATTAAATAAAAGGGAGCTATATTAATAGGACTATGGTTTTTCTATAGGGAGTTAAATAAAATAAGTTAGGTGTTAATATGACAAGGGAAAAGTGAATACTCAAAACATACAATTATAACCAAGAAAAGTGAAGATCAAAGCCAAACTTGCATTATGATAATTTCATCACTTTGACTTAGGATAAAATGCCATTTTGAGGGTTTTATACTTCATGAGATGTAGGAAGTTAATCAAATGGGCCTTTATGTAACATTTAAGTAAGGAAAGAGTTCTTATTTATGAAGCTAAATGGTGATGAGTGCATGAAGGGGTAAATGATGAAAATTTCTGGGATTAATATAGAAACTTAACATTTTCAACTAATCAGTCATTGAGCCTTGGGTCCGGTCCCAACAGAAATCAAGGAAATGCCTTGAGCCTCTTTGACTGATAGTCTAGAATGTCAAATTGCTATGGGGAGGGGAAATTAGTTATTTGTAACGCGGTAAAATATATTTACAATGATGTATCCTGCCTTCTTCTACCTACCCGGTCATTATCTTCTAACATTTTTTCCTTTCATTTTAATCAGGTGCATTTGAACTAGCAACCTTACAACATTTTTTTTTTTTTTAAAGCAGTAAAACTATTCTAATTCTGCACTTATTGCATTCAAGAATCCAGATTAAACTATTGGATTCCTTATTTGTCTACCTAACTACTGAATTTTCATGATTAAACTGTATGACAATTCTTTATTCTCTATCTAAAACATTTGAAATTGAAAAATGACGAGTCAAGATTAAATTGTTCAACTCATCACAGATTATAGAATTTATTGACACTCTGCCATAATCAACTGCAAAAGGTAAAAGTAGTGGCATTTGGACTTGCACACTTTCATGTTTTATTCATCTTTTCTTTTGGGGTATACTATTTTTTCTAAGTCCTTGGATGCTTCTTTTAGGACTTTTTACCCTCTTTTTTATTTTTGATTTTTTTATTTTTTACAAAATATGGGAATACAACTTGCAGAAGGAAAAGTATGAACATATTTACAAGATTACCATTAGTCAAGTCAAAATTATGAATCCTATATTTATAGGTCACTAACAGCTGCATCTTGATGCTTCTCATCAAGATGTTCTAGATAAACAAGGAATTATTCAAGACTTGAAGTGTCAGGAAGAAGCTCGACTGCCAGCTTAAGGGAAGGAATCTCACACTCAAAAATAAAGATAGATTCCAACCCATAAACTAGTTGAAAATGAGTGAACCTGGTTGCAGTCTTAACAAACATCCGGTATTCACAAAGTGTAGGGTACAACATGACATTCCAATTGGATCTGGCTTTATCAATTGTCTGTTGAAGGATAACCTTCAAGGACTTTTTTACGGTTTCAACACGCCAATTTTCCTAAGGATAATACATATATGAATTCTCCTGCCAAAAACTCAACTTAAGAGCCAATTCAGCCATCATGGTGTTCTGAAAATGAATTCCATGTTCAGTGAAAATCTCTTTGGGAATACCAAAATGAGAAATGACTTGTTTGAATAGAAACGATGTTGTTGTTTCACCATCGTTCGCAAAAGTAGGCATAGCATTGGGTGACTTCATAAAGTAGTCTATTGTTACGATAATGTACTTGTGACCCTTTGCTGAAGGGGGGATATAGGTAGTAAAATCAATACCCCACTTTGTGAATAGACTGATAGTGACAATAGGAAAGAGCAGAGCTGAATGAGCGTGTATCTTCCGAGTATAGACTTGACAAGGATGATATTTTTTGACCGCCTCAACACAATATTTTAAAATCGAGGGCCAAAAATATCCTGCATGCAAAATATTTTTTTTGTATCAAGCCCATATAAATGACCACCACAAGCTCCACAGAGGAAATCATTCGGCACAACCTCAACTTCATCGAGATTCAAGCAAATTTTAAGGATCGAATTGACCCCGCGATGATATAGAGTGTCACTGATAATAAGATAATTTGTTGCCACGATGACGCAACTTGTAATGCCTATATTTCGAAAAAGAAAAGGGAAACTTCAAAGTCTAGAAAGCAAAAATGAGATCTCTATACAAAGGATCCTGTAAAGAAATGAGGAAAAGATGTTTGTTAGGGAACGAATCCTCATAAATAATTTCATCTCCACAGGGCAGCTCAGAGATCAACTTCAAAAATACCAAATATTTCTTTGATTTCACAGACATAAATTCAAGATCAATCTCTTGCAAAATGAAAATCCATCGATTTTATTTTCCCCCAATCATTCACATATTGATAACAAATTGAAATGGATTAACTGCTACCAAAACATAAGTTTTGCGAAGAAGGATATAATGCCTGAGCCGCTGGACAACATGGACAACTTCCAAAGCTAATTTCTCAGTGGGAGAATATCGGAGTTTAGGACCCACAAAGCCTTGACTAAGGTAGCAAAAAACACGCTCACAAAGAGAATCATCCTCCTGAACCAGAACCATGCCAATAGTATATTCTGCTGCAGCGAGATAAAAAAGGAAGACTTTGTTATAATCAGGTGGACTAAATAATGGAGCAGAGGTCAATTCATTTTTCAAAGCATCAAACGAGCATTGAGAAAAGTCATCCCAAAATAATGGAAATCCTTTCTTTAACAACCTCATAAATCCTTTTGTCACCTCGGCATAATTAACAATTAATCTCCTTAAGAAATTTGCTTTTCCTTTTATACTTTGATGTTGGTCAATAGAGGACGGGGGAGGAAACTGAAGTATTGCATCAACCTTGAATGGATCTACCCTAATCCCTTTAGTAGACACGATGAATCCCAAAAAATGACCGGATGTGACGGTGAAAATGCACTTATTAGGGTTCAACTAAATTTTATAATAACGAAATCGTTCAAAAACTTGTCAAAAATGAGAGGGATGATCATTTCTCTTTCGAGAACGAGTAGCCAAATCATCCAAATATGCTTCGATAATATGCTTAATGTAATGTAAAGCGTAATACATGGCCCGTTAGAAAGTAGCTCCAACATTTTTAAGGCTAAAAGGCATCTTTTTGTATGCAAAAGTACCCCAAGGGAAAATAAAAGTAGTCTTGTGCTAATCTTCAGGATGGATAGTAATATGATTGTATCCCGAGAAACAATCCATGACGGATAAAATCTCATTCCCCTCACACTCATAAATTATGTGACCAATAAATGGTGTGGGGTAATCATCCTTCGAACATGCCTTATTCAAATCCCTAAAATCAATGCAAACTCGGATCGTTCCTTGTTTCTTGTCCACCGGAACTAGATTCGAAACCCACCTAGTTAATGGAATGGGGTATATGAAACCCACCTTAAGCAGCTTCTCAACCTAAGCCTTGATAGTTACGACTTTCCTAGGGTTGATCGGATGAAGCTTCTACCGTATAGGGTTAGCATTTTCGTAAGTCTTGATCTCATGTTGGAAAATAGATGGATCAATTCTAGGAATTTCATCATAAGACCAAGCTAACACATCCCGAAATTATCTAAAGGGATCGGTATAAGTTTGAATATCTTCAGGGGAACATTCAACTCCAATGAAGACATTCTCAATAACATTGGGATATCTGGAATTGTTCACCAGAGTAGTCTCAGAAATGACAACCATGTTCCCTTTAGCAAAAACCTGTGCTAGAGCTAAAGGGGTCAAGACCGGGTGAACAAGACCAGAAGAAATAGGGCTAGACAATCTCGATTCGACTTCTCGCAAGTCTAGTAGAAAATAGGACTGATGATGGAAATCATCCCATGGTATTTCCACACCATTCATTGCTTCAAGGATAGCCTCTTCAGACGGAAGAACAATATCAAGGCTATCCTGAGTGGAAGATGAAATAAGTGTCCAAGACGAAGTCACATCTCCTCCCGATTCCTCTAGTGAAAGAGAAACTGGAACGGAATTTGTAGAGTCAACAATAGATTAATAATAATATCTGTTGTAGACATAGGGAATTCCATTCAACCTACTTGAACTTCCTCTAATGTGGAGGTAGAAGAAGGCAAGGTCAAAGGGTCCTATAAATCATGAGTTCGAAAGAACTCTCTTTGAGTAGGGACGTTGGAGGATGAGATAGCATTAATATGAACTGAAGGAGGTGGAAGATCAAAGGTACCCATCAACGAGGTATACATTCCAACCCCAAAATTATCCACAGGTTGCTTGGAATCATTCACCAAGGGTACAGTAGAGTCAATAGATGCAATTGGATCTACAGGAGAAGAGTCCATCCGATCAACAGTAACAATCCTCCCTTCATGGGGAAAATATAAGATGAAAATTAATGATGAAGCAATAACATCCATCTCATAAATCCAATTCCACCCCAATAAAAGGTTGTAATCTAAATTTTCATCAACTATATCGACCTTAATATTGACAACGTTACCCCCAACAAAAGTGGGAAAATCTGGAACAATTCCATGTGGCCTGTGAGAATGACCATCAAATGCTGTGAGAAGAGTAGGTGAAGACAAAGTTGAAGGATATCCAATGGCTCTCCAACATGAGATAGACATGATATATGTGGAAGTACCCTTATCTACTACTGTTCGAAAAATATTTTTCTTCCACTATGTAGACTTAATCTAAAAAGCCATGTGATGAGGAAATCTCTTCTTAAGATTGGACATATCAAATGTGATCATAAGAGAGTTATTTGGATCGACATCCCCTATCATAGTGAGAAATTCACTCCTTTGTGTTGGGCACGACTAGAGTACCTATAACACAGACATGGCACAAGGACTTTGAGCCAGATCTTCTACAATGGAGTATTTCTGGGCAGCCTTGGCATTACGATTAATCTTCATACGCTTAGTAGACCCTTTCAGCATACGAGTTATAGGATCAACTGCAGGCCTCTAGGAGCACCCTGAGCTTTTTAAGACTCAAATTCACCATAATCATGAGATCTCGTAGCGATATCAACATGAGAACTCATCATATATACATTTGAGGAATTTTTCCCTTCTTGGTTTCCCCCAACGGGAGCACGAGTATTAGCATCCGCGCCACCGAGTAGTTGTTTCCCTTGGGGTAAAGGGTTTTTCAGTTTAGCCTGGGAACTAGAGGAACCCTGATAAGCTAAGAAGCACTGAGCATCTTGAATTTTTGGGCAGGGATGAGTAAGATGGTCTCTGGTGCATAACTTGCATGGAAATTTAACTTTATTTTCATTGTCTCTCTTGCCCTCTCCAACATTATCGTTGGATCTGTTTGAATTACCCTTCCCTAGTGGATTCTCTAGTTCTGTTTCAGGAAAAACTACCATAAGGTCCGGGTTGAGGGACCTAACAAAGTGGAAGACATATCATCACAAGAAGCACTCAAATTACAAGTCTTAATGCTTGAACTAGAAAATTGAGGATAGGTGACCTTACCCATGTGTCCTATGTCTGGGGTCAATCCTGTAGGGTGAAAACCATATGCTACTCCTCGTGCTTCAAGGCTGGAAAATCAATCAAGAAAAAGCACACAAACTAGTTTCACAACATATATATCCTATATGTCACTATGTTAGATCATATAATCTCATAAAAATAATATCAAATAAACCATTACAAGATCATTAAACATGTATATGAGACATATAAGACAAAGACATCAGGAATGGGACATAGCTTCTTTTATTGATAATATGTAAAGAGAAAGTGGATAAATCACCTGAGATCTGCCATGGCTCCAATCGAAACCGTCCTCCAGATTCGTCCAACCGTAGTCTCACAAAGCTTCTTCCATAAAAGGTGCATAAAGGATGTCACATAAAGAGGGGGTGAACATCACAAGGAAACAATGGTTTCCTAAACCTAGGAAGTGTAGGAGGCACAAGGATATATCAGACTTGATCAGTTCTATAACAGGATATAGTATTTATAGAATTCTCTCTACTCCCTTAGGCATTTCCCTTGAGGTGTATTTATACTTCCTCAAATCAATTTTTTCAGTTTGGAAACAGTTTGGCCACGGGTCGGTGTAGGTAGGCTACGGGTAAAACCCATAAACCCAACCCAATTAATAGGGATTTTATTATTTTTTTAATATTTTAAATTGTATACGTGGGTTAGATATGAGTGGACCCGCATCTGCATGCTTAAAATTCTGGTTAGAGTCGCGTACGGAATTCAAAATACTATTTTTTAATAGGTTTGACCAAGTATGAATGGAAAGTGCTTCCAAAGGCCAATGCATAATTCATAAAGTATATAGAGGTGATAAATGATGCTATAACAACAATTGTAACCATTGAAGTAATGATGGTCATACTGATGAAAAGTGCTCGAAACTACATCTAAAGTTGAACCCAAAGAACAACAAGAATGATGCAGAGAAAATGAATATTCTAGTTATATATTCAAGGAATCATGTCAAAAATAGCTTCAATGTGGATGTTAATATTATTTTCTCATCAATGCAAAAGGAGGTGAAAATGACTAGCCTTCATCATCAGGAAGTGAAAGAGATGACCAAAATCTTCCACATCAAGATCCTATTTAAGATGACCAAGATAATTTTTTTGTTCAACTATGATTTAGAGGTTAATATCATAATTTCAAATCTAGTTTGCAAGCTTTGAGTGGAGGTTTTTGATAATCCTAGACTATATCCATTGTGATGTCTAAACAAAAATGTAGATATCACAATAATTAAATAACATAAGAAATTTTTATTTTTTTTCAAGTGTTGATTTTATTCATGAAGTGGAATTGCACATAATACCCCTTGGCATATGTGGAGTAATGTTTGGAATCCATACATATATATGATGGACACATTCATCATGCAGATAACCAACCTATAGCACCTAATCAAGGATATTATGTCATACAACATCAACATGCATAAAGGAAAGTCAAATATGTCACTAGTAAAATCCAACCAGTCGAAAAATTTTATTAGTTCCAATGAAAAATATATTTTACTTTTCTTAAAATGAAAGTATTATGATGATGAAAATTAGTTATTTGGAAGAGTTTTTATAGGGATACAAAGGAGTGTTCTAGGATCCTAAAGCACTGCCACTCAAGAGGGAAGTGGAACATGAAATAAAATTATTGCTAGTCTTGCCATTGTTGAATATTGGGTTATATAAATATCCCATTCTATAAGTAAATGAAGAGAAGAAGTATTTGCCACAATTTTTGTAGTAGGGTGTAATATAACCAATCAAATCACCTTGTAGATCATATATATCAATGAAGGTTGAGACTTGGTGTATGTTTATCAACTACATGAACAAATTACACTCAAGAATTGGTACCCTCTTCCCAGGATATATGATTTTTTAAATCAACTTCGACACACAAAATGCTACACCAAATTGGAATGCACCAACTACATTTAAGAGAACATTGAATGATGTATTATTCTCATATATATATTCGGAGGTGCTCTCCAGCCCAGTATGGAAGAGATGTTGTAATTTCCTACCCTGCCTTGTATTTTCTGTTAGTTGCATTATAGGGACTATAAATGTACCAACATTTAATTTTTCAATCCGCATAGTTCGTAGTTCGTGAGCTTCGAGAAGCAGCACTAGAAATGCTAGAGAAATCCCCCAAAAACCTACAAATGAAACTCTAGTCTATCTTGTGCATTAATCTCGACAATAAATGAAATCCTGCACTAAAAGAGAATTCGAGAAACACCAATCCAAACAATTAAATCATGCGGGAAATAAAGGGAAATCCTATGCTATTAACAATGCGAAAGGAAATTCTAAGTACAGGAAAACAAAAAGGAAATAATGACTGGAAACCAAGCAGTGTCGACACAATAACAAAAGACTGTAAATATTGGAATAAACTCAAGAGAAATTCAAAACCATTCTGCCTGCACTACTTTTTCTTGCACTACTTCTGCTTGTGAAATTAACCTGAAAGAATTAACATCATGACAAATAAATTCACTGTGTAAATGAGCTTATAAAAGAAATTGATTTAATATTAATATCTAGCCATCCTTATCCCCAAATATTAACCTTATAAAATTGACCAGAAGCCTAATGGAAAATAAGTTTAATCATTTCCGACATAACATAATTTCCATCATGGCTTTAAGATAACAACGATTTATATGTGATTATTGCTTCCTGAAATGATGCATAGGTTCTGGAATATAATTTAGATGGGTTTGGATCATTTCACATTACAGCTCTTGGAGGGAAACAATTTGATATTGAGAAATATCTCAAGTGCAAGCACAACTTCTTCAACGCAGCAAATCGAATTAATTTTAGATCTAAAAGGAAAACATTGCAGAAAATTAAATAACATTAACTTGAGGAAGGAAAGAGACTGAAAATAATTAAATGACTTCACACAGTAAATAATAAATTGAATGTTTTTTAATATAAGAGATGGAGAGCAGTGTCGAGCTAGTCTGGCGGCTAACCTAGCCAGCTGACACCCTCGATTAACCTGGTTCGCACAACAGTCAAAATCATTAGATGCAATAAATAGATAGACAAAGCATGTCGGAAAATAGATTCAATTAATTCTTTCAAAAAAAAAATTTACATCAAGCAAACAAACACTCTAACTCCAGTAAGATGAGCGATCCGATGGTGATAAACACATGAGGATACATTGGGGCATCTCCTCTTCCCTTCTACACCTTCCTCTCATGCGAATTGTCTCACTTTGGATTTTTGAACTGAGTTTGGATCATTATAAATATTTATTCATAACTCAACAGTGACAAGCTTCACTTAGATTATATGCGGATAAAATATTATTAGGGTAATTACGACAGCATTGATCCTTGGGATATACACTACTCCACTTGGAAATTATATTAACCCAACCGTAGCGTTTATGTCAACTCCATTTAATTCTTAACAGTACTGGTCCTTTATTATCCTCAGACAGTTGTGGATTGCCTCGGATTCTGCATGGTTTCTGAGGGAAACCCTGGAGTCCACTATGGGTTAACATAGAGCTAGAGAGTTGTTTCATTGATCTTTGGCGCATTTCGGAGCTTGACCTCTTCTTCGAGTACTCCGTCTCGATTCCCATTTAGGCCTGCTACTTCCCTTACGGAATTTAATCCATCGCTCTGCTTTCACAATTCTGATTACTCTATTTTCTGGTTTTTAGAGCTGCCCATCAACTTATTTTAGTTGAGTTCTATTTCTTTCATGGATTAAACCCTGCAGAGAAGTGTGGCGCTTCTGTTCTGCTCTTAGGTCTGTGGATGCAAGGAGGTTATGGCGCTTAGCAAGTATCAAGGTAAGATTATGTATGGTTTACCAATTTTCTGGGTTTTATTCGTTTTCTGCCTGCCACAGGATTGAATACATTACATTTTTCGTTTTATATTTTAGAAGTGTAACTTTATTATTTATTTACATTTCGCAGGGTCGACGAATGAAGTTCCCCTATTCAGGTAACTATTCGCGCCCTTCAATACTGAACTCAGGCAATTCAGATCAAATGTTGGTTTTTAACTTATAAACTTGATTCTCATACTGGGTTGTGTTATTATGGTTCAGGTTAGTGTTTTCCAACCTGCGAAACCCTACTAGCGTTCTCTTCTATAGTTCAACACGACCTCGGCTAACTCCCATTCTTTACTAACAGGTACTCTGCCCTTTTTAAGGGAGACTGTAGCCTAGATTTTACCGATCTTCTGTTCCGCTACTTGATTAGTGTACTCGCTTTCGTATGGCATCTGTATAAACAGTAAAGTGGGTTTTTAAACCCGTCCTAGGGTTTCAAATTTTGTAATAATAAATTGTCAATCGAGAGGTATCCATAGGGTTTTTACCCAAGAATTCATATGTATGAACAGATAAGGGTTTACTTATTTTCTGTTGAGCTCTCTGAGAAATTTCATTTTATATAATTTGGGACTGAGCCCGACAATGTAATATTATGCTCTGAACATTTATATATTTTTGTTTTGCTAGAGTTTTATCAATACATGTCAAGCACTTCAGGGTTGAAAGATTTTATGATTCATCCTCGACATTTTTCCTTTTGCATATAAATTTCCCTTTATACTACAATTCATAAATTATACAATGTGTCTGTTCACTGTTAAATAGTATTATCAGGAACAAACTATAGGGTTATCTCATGAATTTTATTTCTTGCAATTTCTCTTCCTGGTAAAAGAAGTTTCATGCGAAGTTTTTACTAGTTAATAGGTTCCATACCCTTGTCCTTTTCAGTTATTCACTTCACAGAATTTTTATACCTGAGTTATTTTTTTTTGCAATACTTTTTTAGTTCCATGTTACGGTGACCGGACCACCACGAGATAGTGCCCGTGTTTAGTCTGGTTTAATGGTCGTGAACAATGCATCTCGGTTTGGGTCCATACCCAGAACTAAGGTCGACAGTCCGTCGAATCCGTTAATACCTTACTCTGATGGTTCTGGTCTATATTTGCAGAAATATAATTGTTTTTATCTATCAAACATTATTCTATTCCTGTTAAGAAATATACATGTGCCTGCAATTGTTACAGTAGCAAGAAAAACATAGAAAATTATGCTTAATTCTTTATACATCGTTTACCTTCATTCTTTATATTCTACTTTTGTTTATGCTACAATATCTTTCTTGTTATTTTCAACTGCTATAGATAAGCAGTTTCTCTGTTATCTTTTTCATGACATATAGGGAATATATATTACTTTAACTTGTTCTAGCAAGTAATGACAACAGAGAAGGGTTTAGTATTTATATTAAATGCTTCTATCCTATCATATTATCAGGACAGAGTATTGTTTCCTAGAGATTTCATTTTTTGCCTCAGTTTTATATATATATATATATATATATATATATATATATATATATTGTTAAACATAACAGTATCTACTCCTCTACAACACTGTGGAGAATCCTTCAAATTTACTATCAGCTGAATTTAATATTCACAGTAATACTTATCTGGCTTAGGCAGATTCAAGCTGTGGTCCTCCCAACCATCAAGGGAGGCTATTACATCCTCCACTTTCCCCCTAGCTCCAGAATCTGGACCGTGTCTCGGGTTAACAGTGGAATATATTTCTCTTTCTGGTATGACCTATGGATGGCCAATCTAGTCAAACTCAGAAAGTCTGGTTTCACAAGGGTTGTTGTGAGTTATTTTCAACTGATCACAACCAGCTCTAGAAAATACTCCCCTTTACCATTTTTCATAGAACCCCTACTCCTCCTCTGAGATTCACCTTTATCCTCAGAGGAGTAGGTAACTGTCTTTCCAACTGTCCCCAACCAGCTCCTATTCTTGGAAACATTTTTATCATCAGCTTAAAAAGATTTTCCTTTCATTAATTAATTTCTCTTAATCAATAAGCAAGAAATTAATTAATTTTCTTTATCAATAGTAATGATTTAAGTTTTTCTTGCCAGATAAAAGAAAATTAAACAAATTGTCTTTAACTAGTTAACACTTAGTTAAATTTTAATGAAGTTGTCACAACTTCCCCCCCTGGAAGTAACACCGTCCTCGGTGTTTCAGTCCAGCTCTGCAAAGAACTCCGGGTAAGCTTCCTGCATGAACTTCTTGTCCTCCCAAGTAGCTTTATCCGGTCCAAAGTGCTTCCATTGCACTTTTACCTGGATGACTACTCATTTGCAGAGTTCGATTTTTCTTCGGTCAAGTATGCGTTGCGGCTCAACCAGAAACTCTCTGTCTGGTTCTACCTGAAAAAAACAAAAATGTTTCCAAGTCAATATATATCGATTTTGTTTAGAAATTCAAGTTAGGATTTTTATTTCTATCCTACCTGAATATTTTGCCAATGAATCACATGTTTTTCATCATGTACATATCGCTTCAAAAAGGACACATGGAACACATTGTGAACTTGAATGTGGCTAGGTAAGGCCAATTGATAAGCTACTGGTCCTACCCTTTCCAGTACTTGGAAAGGTCCACAGTATCTGGGAGATAATTTGGCACAAGAGGTCCATCTCAAGGTACTCCTCTTGGGCTTAATTCTCACATAAACATGATCTCCCACTACGAATTCCCAATAAGACCTTTTCTTATCTGCATAAATATTTTGTCGGTCTTGCGTAACCTTCAGATCCTGCCTTACTCTTCTTACCTCAGCTTCCATTTCTGCCAACATTTCAGGTCCCAACATTAGTTTTGTCTAAGGACTGCTCCAATTTATTGGTGTACGACATTGCCTACCATATAATGCCTTGAAGGGACTCATTTTCAGAGACTCCTGATAACCGTTATTATAAGAAAACTCGAAAAGATGCAAATAATCCTCCCACTTGGTTGGCTGCTGCATCACATACATGCGTAGCATGTCTTTCAATATTTCATCTACCCACTCCATCTATCCATCAGTCTAGGGATGATAAGCGGTGCTAAAATTTATCTGAGTTCCCAGACCTGAAAACAAAGTTTTCCAAAACGTGGATGTGAACTTAAAATCTCGGTCTGAATTCATAGTTTTTGGAATCCCATGCAACCTGAAAATTTCCTTTATAAATATATCAGCAATCTGTATTGTCTTGTAAGTAGACTGTACAGGTATAAAATATGCAGATTTTCTAATCTGTCTACCACTACCATGATTGAATCATTATGTCTTTTTGTTCGCGGTAGACCTGTGATGAAGTCTAAGGAGATAACCTCCCACTTCCATTTAGGTATGGGTATACCAATTTCAAAAGAAGTAAAAGTGGGAACTTCAAAGGCGCAGCACGAAATTCTATTAGTAAGCAATTTAATTACTACTATAAATAAATAAATAAATAATATTTTTACTTACCTTCAGAGAGAGAGAGAGAGAGAGAGAGATAATGAGAAGAGCTATAGCAACACAATCGCAACAAGAGGAAACTCAAGCACCAACAGTCATGAACCCAAAAATGTGAGTTCAATTAAGTGTAGAACAACATCAAAAGACCAGTCGATTGCTTTAAGAACAACAACACCAAACTAGTTTCTTGTTGAACACGATCAATTACAAGAGGAAATTCTAAGATTCTGGAAGGATAATGAGCGACTGTTACAAGATTAGGAGAAAATACTAAAGAGTTTATCAGACAGAAAAAATCAGGAGTTGGATCATCCAAGTGCTGAAAGAGGCTAGAAATCACCAAAGAATCAAATGGCCAGTGGAAGAAAAACCCACAGAATCATTTAGTAAGCCATAGAAAGGACATATTACTAAACCTCCTCTACAGTGTTGGGGCTATGGGGAGGCTCATTATTATAAATAATTTCCACGACGAACGAGAAACGATACTGTGGAAAATCTGCAGGAAGCATCTACAGTGGGGGACGTGGCGTGCAACATACCCCATATCAATGCAGCTTTGGAAGACTGGCAGGCTGATTATCAGCCCACAATGATTGAATTAGAAGGTACTTTACTAACTAAACCTATTTCAATTCTGGTAGATCCTAGAGAAATTTTGAGTTATGTAAGTCCCAAATTAGTGGAAATGTGTAAATTAAAAGAACATAAATTTAAGAATTCCTTGTTAGTATAGCTAGCTACCAGGGAAAAACGAAAGGTAACTGCAAAGATTCCAAATTGTACATTGGAAGTGGCAGAACAATAGTTACAAGTAGATTTAAATATTTTACCATTGGGATCTTATGATGTGTTATTGGGCATGGATTGGTTGGAAAAACACTAGACCTTAGTGGATTGTAAAGAAAAGATCATTTATTATAGAATGCAAGATGGCATGTGAAAAGAGATTCAAGGAGTTAAAAAGCCAGTGCAATTACGTCCAATCACAACATCTCAAATGGGTAAATGTATCAGAAAAGGATGCCATCTGTATGCAATTCAAGTGGGGTACACAGACTCCAAGGAAAAGTCACCAATAATGGAGGATATTCCTGTAGTACAAGAATTTTTGGATGTTTTTCCATAAAATATTCCTGGTTTACCACCTAAGAGAGATATTGACTTCACCATAGAATTGATGCCAGGAGCCTCCCCGGTGTCAAGAGCTCTTTATAGAATGAGCGTGCCATAACTAACTGAACTGAAAATGCAGCTACAAGAGCTGCTAGACAAAGGCTATATCCGTCCAAGTGTGTCCCCATGGGGAGCACCAGTCGTATTTTTTAAAAAGAAAGATGGAACCTTACATATGTGCATGGATTACAGGCAGCTAAATAAATTAAATGTCAAGAATAAATAACCCCTACGAAGAATCAATGACTTATTTGATCAAGTAAGAGGGGCTAAGGTGTTTTCTAATATAGAATTAAGATCCGGATATCATCAGATTCTAATTAAAGATGAATACATTTGTAAGACAACATTTCATACTCGTTATGGGCACTATGAATTCATGGTGCTACCCTTTGGATTGACAAATGCACCAGCAACCTTTATGAGGTTAATGCATGGCATATTTCATCCATTCTTGGATAAATTTGTACTTATTTTCATAGATGATATTCTGATATATTCCAAAAGTGTGGAGGAACATAAAGAGCATTTGAGAATAGTCTTGGAGATGCTAAGAAAGCATCAACTATATGCTAAGTTCAGTAAATTAAATTTCTTTAAAACAGAAATCCAATATCTGGGACATGTTGTATCAGCTGAAGGAATCATTGTTGATCTGGAAAAGATCAAAACTATTATGGAATGGCAAGTACCCCAAAATATGGCCGACATTAGATCGTTTATGGGATTAGCTGGTTATTATAGAAGATTTATAGAAGGATTTTCTAAAATTTCTTTTCCTATTACATCTTTGCAGAAGAAAGGAAAGCTCTTCAAATGGAAAAATGAGTGTCAGAACAGCTTTGAAAAGCTGAAGTAACTTCTGACTACAACACTGGTACTGAGGGTAGCTAACCCTGATAAATATTACGAAGTTTGTACTGATGCAAGTAAAGAGGGTGTTGGAGCATTCTTAACCCAAGAAGGTAAAGTAGTAGCATACGAGTCTAGAAAATTGAAAGACCATGAACATAAATATTCTGCTTATGATCTGGAGCTTACAGCAGTGGTGCATGCTCTCCGGGTGTGGACATTACCTGCTGGGTAAGAGGTTTGTACTTAAAACAGACCATAGTAGCTTGACTAATTATTTTAAGCAAGCAGATTTAAACTCCAGGCAAGCAAGATGGAATGCCTTTCTAAGTGAATTTGATATGGACATTCAGCATGTTAAGGGAAAGGAAAATCGAGTAGCAGATGCGTTGAGAAGAAAGTTACATGGTATTTATGCATTATACTATAATCAACTAGAAAGCCAATTTTTGGAACAGTTAAAAGAAGAGGTACAGAAAGATTCGGAATACAAATTTCTATGGCAACAAATGGAAGAAAATAGGAAGCAAGGAAAAACATCTGAGTATGGAAAGAATGAAGATCAGGTGTTGACCTTCCGAGGAAGAATATATGTGCCTAATTGCATAACTCTAAAGGAGTTAATAGTGAATGAATTTCATCGTAGCAATTATGCTGGTCATCTGGGATATCAAAAAATGCTTACTGCAATAAGAAAGGTGTATTATTGGCCAGGCATGCATAAAAATATTGCTGAATATCTAAGCAAATGTTTGGAATGTCAGCAGGTAAAGGTGGAGCACCAGCATCCTGCGGGACTATTGCAGCCCATACCCATACCTGAATGGAAGTGGGAGGTTATCTCCTTAGACTTCATCACAGGTCTACCACGAACAAAATGACAGAATGATTCAATCATGGTAGTGGTAGACATATTAAGCAAATCTGCACATTTTATACCTGTACAGTCGACTTACAAGATAGTACAGATTATTGATATATTTATAAAGGAAATTTTCAAGTTGCATGGGATTCCAAAAACTGTGATTTTAGACCAATATGTTAAGATCACATCCGCGTTTTGGAAAAAATTGTTTTCAGGTGTAGGAACTTAGATAAATTTTAGCACTGTTTATCATCCCCAGACTGATGGATAGACGGAGCGGGTAAACCAAATATTGCAAGACATGCTGCGCATGTATGTGATGCAACAACCAACCAAGTGGGAGTATTATTTGCATCTTGTCGAGTTTTCTTATAATAACAGTTATCAAGAGTCTCTGAAAATGAGTCCCTTTGAGGCATTATAAGGTAGGCAATGTCGTACACCAATAAATTGGAGCAGTCCTTAGACAAAACTAATGTTGGGACCTGAAATGTTGGCAGAAATGGAAACTGAGGTAAAAAGAATAAGGCAGAATCTGAAGGCTGCGCAAGACTGAAAAAATATTTATGCAGATAAGAAAAGGTCTTATCGGGAATTCGTAGTGGGATATCATGTTTATGTGATAATTAAGCCCAAGAGGAGTACCTTTAGATGGACCTCTTGTGCCAAATTATCTCCTAGATACTATGGACCTTTCCAAGTACTGGAAAGGGTAGGACCAGTAGCTTATCGGTTGGCCTTACCCAGCCACATTCAAGTTCACAATGTGTTCCATGTGTCCTTGTTGAAGCGATATGTACATGATGAAAAACATGTGATTCATTTGCAAAATATTCAGGTAGGATAGAAATAAAAATCCTAACTTGAAGTTCTAAATAAAATCGATATATATTGACTTGGAAACATTTTTTTTTTTTTTTTAGGTAGAACTGGATGGAGATTTTCTAGTCGAGCCACAACGCATACTTGACTGAAGAGAAATCAAACTCTGCAAATGAGTATTCATCCAGGTAAAAGTGCAATGGAAGCACTTTGGACCAGATGAAGCTACTTGGGAGGACGAGAAGTTCATGCAAGAAGCTCACCCAGAGCTCTTTGTAGAGCTGTGCTGAAACACCTAGGACGGTGTTACTTCCGGGGGGGATGTTGTGATAACTTCATTAAAAGTTAACTAAGTGTTAACAAGTTAAAGACAATTTGTTTAATTTTCTTTTATCTGGAAATAAAAACTTAAATCATTACTGTTGATAAAGCAAATTATTTAATTGCCGACTTATTAATTAAGAGAAATTAATTAATGAAAGGAAAATATTTTTAAGCTGATGGTAAAAATGTTTCCAAGAATAGGAGGTGGTTGGGGACAGTTGGAAAGACAGTTACCTACTCCTCTGATAATAAAGCTGAATCTGAGAGGAGGAGTAAGGGTTCTATGAAAAATGATAAAGGGGAGTATTTTCTAGAGCTGGTTGTGATCAGTTGAAAATAACTCACAACAACCCTTTTGAAACCAGACTTTCTGAGTTTGACTGGATTGGCCATCCAGAGGTCATAGCAGAAAGAGAAATCTATTCCACTGTTAACTCGGGACACCATCCAGATTCTGGAGCTAGGGGGAAAGTGGAGGACGTAATAGCCTCCCTTGATGGTTGGGAGGACCACAACTTGAATCTGCCTAATTCAAATAAGTATTACTATGAATATTAAATTCAGCTGATACTAAATTTGAAGGATTGTCCATAGTGTTATAGAGGAGTAGATACTGTTCTGTTTAACAATATATATATATATATATATATATATATATATATATATATATATAACTGAGGCAGGAAATGAAATATGTAGGAAATAATACTTTGTCCTGATAATATGATAGGACAAAAGCATTTAATATAAATACTAAACCCTTCTCTGTTGTCATTACTTGCTAGAACAAGTTAAAGTAATACATATTCCCTATATGTCGTGAAAAAGATAACAGAGAAACTGATTATGTATAGCAGTTGAAAATAACAAGAAAGATATTGTAGCATAAACAAAAGTAGAATATAAAGAATGTAGGTAAACGATGTATAAAGAATTAAGCATAATTTTCTATGTTTTTCTTGCTACTGTAACAATTGCAGGCACATGTATATTTCTTAACAGGAATAGAATAATGTTCGATAGATAAACACAATTATATTTCTGCAAATATAGACCAGAACCATCAGAGTAACGTATTAACGGGTTCGACGGACTGTCGACCTTAGTTCTGGGTATGGACCCAAACCGAGATGCATTGTTCACGACCATTAAACCAGACTAAACACGAACACTATCTTGTGGTGGTCCGGTCACCGTAACATGGAGCTAAACAAGTATTGCAGAAAAAAATAACTAAGGTATAAAAATTCTATGAAGTGAATAATTGAAAAGGACAAGGGTATGGAACCTATTAACTAGTAATAACTTTGCATGAAACTTCTTTTACCAGGAAGAGAAATTGCAAGAAATAAAAGTAATGAGATAACCCTATAGTTCGTTCCTGATAATACTATTTAACAATGAACAGACACATTGTATAATTTACGAATTGTAGTATAAAGGGAAATTTATATGCAAAAGGAAAAATGTCGAGGATGAATCGTAAAATATTTCAACCCTAAAGTGCTTGACATGTATTGATAAAACCAAAACGAAAATATATAAATGTTCAGAGCAGAATATTACATTCTCGGGCTCAGTCCCAAGTTATATAAAATGAAATTGCTCAGAGAGCTCAACAGAAAATAACCCTTATCTGTTCATACATATGAATTTTTGGGTAAAAACCCTATGGATACCTCTCAATTGACAATTTATTATTACAAAATTTGAAACCCTAGGACGGGTTTAAAAACCCACTTTACTATTTATACAGATGCCATACAAAAGCGAGTACACTAATCAAGTAGCGGAACAAAAGACCGGTAAAATCTAGGCTACAGTCTCCCTTCAAAAGGGCAGAGTACCTATTATTAAAGAATGGGAGTTAGCCGAGGTTGTGTTGAACTGCAGAAGAGAACGCTAGTAGGGTTTCGCAGGTTGGAAAACACTAACCTGAAACATAATAACACAACCCAATATGAGAATCAAGTTTATAAGTTAAAATCCAACATTTTATCTGAATTGCCTGAGTTCATTATTGAAGGGCACGAATAGTTACCTGAATAGGGGAACTTCATTCGTCGGCCCTGTGAAATGTAAATAAACAATAAAGTTACACTTCTAAAATATAAAACGAAAAATGCAATGTATTCAATCCTATGGCAGGCAGAAAATGAAGAAAACCCAGAAAAATGGTAAACCATAGATAATCTTACCTTGATACTTGCTAAGCGCCATAACCTCCTTGCATCCACAGACCTAAGAGCAGAACAGAAGTGCCACACTTCTCTGCAGGGTTTAATCCATGAAAGAAACAGAACTCAGCTAAAATAAGTTGATGGGCAGCTCTAAAAACCAGAAAATAGAGTAATCAGAACTGTAAAAGCAGAGCGATGGAGTAAATTCCGCAACGGAAGTAGAAAGCCTAAATGGGAATCGAGACAGAGTACTCAAAGAAGAGGTTGAGCTCCGAAACGCGCCAAATATTAATGAAACAACTCTCTAGCTCTATGTTAACCCACAGTGTACTCCAGGGTTTCCCTCGGAAAGCATGCAAAATCCGAGGCAATCCACAGCTGTCCGAGGATAATAAATGCCCAGTACTGTTAAGAATTAAATGGAGTTGACATAAACGTTACAGTTGGGTTAATATAATTGCCAAGTGGAGTACTGTATATCCCAAGGATCAATGCTGTCGTAATTACCATGATAATATTTGATCCTCATATAATCTAAGTGAAGCTTATCATTGTTGAGTTATGAATAAATATTTATAATGATCCAAACTCAGTTCAAAAATCCAAAGTGAGACAGTGCGCATGAGAGGAAGGTGTAGAAGGGAAGAGGAGATGCCCCAATGTATCCTCATGCGTTTATCACCATTGGATTGCTCCTCTCATCTTACTGGAGTTAGAGTGTTTGTTTGCTTAATGTAATTTTTTTTTCAAGAATTAATTGAATCTATTTTCCAGCATGCTTTGTCTATCTATTTATTGCATCTAATGATTTTGACTTCTGTGTGAACCAGGTTAATCGAGGGTGTCAGCTGGCTAGGTTAGCCACCAGACCAGCTCGACACCGCTCTCCATCTCTTAGATTAAACAACATTCAATTTATTATTTAATGTGTGAAGTCATTTAATTATTTTCAGTCTCTTTCCTTCCTCAAGTTAATGTTATTTAATTTGCTGCAATGTTTTCCTTTTAGATCTAAAATTAATTCGATTTGCTGCATTGAAGAAGTTGTGCTTGCACTTGAGATATTTCTCAATATCAAATTGTTTCCCTCCAAGAGTTGTAATGTGAAATGATCCAAACCCATCTAAATTATATTCCAGAACCTGTGCATCATTTTAGGAAGCAATAATCACATATAAATCGTTGTTATCTTAAAGCCACGATGGAAATTATGTTATGTTGGAAATGATTAAACTTATTTTCCATTAGGCTTCTGGTCAATTTTATAAGGTTAATATTTGGGGATAAGGAAAGATGGATATTAATATTAAATCAATTTCTTTTATAAGCTCATTTACACAGTGAATTTATTTGTCATGATGTTAATTCTTTCAGGTTAATTTCATAAGCAGAATTAGTGCACGCAGAAGTAGTGCAGGCAGAATGGTTTTGAATTTCTCTTGAGTTTATTCCAAAATTTATAGTCTTTTGTTATTGTGTCGACACTGCTTGGTTTCCAGTCATTATTTCCTTTTTGTTTGCCTGTACCTAGAATTTCCTTTCGCATTTTTAATATCACAGGATTTCCCTTTATTTCCCGCATGATTTAATTGTTTGGATTGGTGTTTCTCTAATTTTCTTTTAGTGCATGATTTCATTTATTGTCGAGATTAATGCACAAGATAGACTAGAGTTTCATTTTCAAGTTGTTGGGGGATTTCTCTAGCATTTCTAGTGCTGTGTCTCGAAGCTCACGAACTATGCGGATTGAAAATTTAAATTTTGGTACATTTATAGTCCCTATAATGCAACCAACAGAAAATACAAGGCAGGGTAGGACATTACAACATCTCTTCCATACTGGGCTGGAGAGCACCTCCGAATCTATATATGAGCATAATACATCATTCAATGCTCTCTTAAATGTAGTTGGTGCATTCCAATTTGGTGTAGCATTTTGTGTGTCGAAGTTGATTTAAAAAATCATATATCCTGGGAAGAGGGTACCAATTCTTGAGTGTAATTTGTTCATGTAGTTGATAAACATACACCAAGTCTCATCCTTCATTGATATATATGATCTACAAGGTGATTTTATTGGTTATATTATACCCTACTACAAAAATTGTGGCAAATACTTCTTCTCTTCATTTACTTATAGAATGGGATGCTTATATAACCCAATATTCAACAATGGCAAGACTAGCAGTAATTTTATTTCATGTTCCACTTCCCTCTTGAGTGGCAACGCTTTAGGATCCTAGAACACTCCTTTGTATCCCTATAAAAACTCTTCCAAATAACTAATTTTCATCATCATAATACTTTCATTTTAAGATAAGTAAAATATATTTTTCATTGGAAATAATAAACTTTTTCGATTGGTTGGATTTTACTACTGACATATTTGACTTTCCTTTATGAATGTTGATGTTGTATGACAAATATCCTTGATTAGGTGCTATAGGTTGGTTATCTACATGATGAATGTGTCCATCATATATATATGTATGGATTCCAAACATTACTCCACAAATGCCAAGGGGTATTATGTGCAATTCCACTTCATGAATAAAATCAACACTTAAAAATAAAACAAAATTCTTATGTTATTTAATTATTGTGATATCTACATCTTTGTTTAGACATCACAATGGATATAGTCTAGGATTATCAAAAACCTCCACTCAAAGCTTGCTAACTAGATTTGAAATTATGATATTAACCTCTAAATCATAGTTGAACAAAAAAATTATCTTGGTCATCTTAAATAGGATCTTGATGTGGAAGATTTTGGTCATCTCTTTCACTTCCTAATGATGAAGGCTATTCATTTTCATCTCCTATTGCATTGATGAGAAAATAATATTAACATCCACATCAAAGCTAGTTTTGACATGATTCCTTGAATATATAACTAGAATATTCATTTTCTCTGCATCATTCTTGTTGTTCTTTGGGTTCAACTTTAGATGTAGTTTCAAGCACTTTTCATTAGTGTGACCATCATTACTTCAATGGTTACAATTGTTGTTATAGCATCATTTATCACCTCTATATACTTGATGAATTATGCATTGGCCTTTGGCAGCACTTTCCATTCATACTTGGTCAAACTTCTTAAAAAATAGTATTTTGAATTCCGTACGCGACTCTGCCCATAATTTTAAGTGTGCAGATGTGGGTCCATTCATATCAAACCCACGTATACAATTTAAAATATTAAAAAAATAATAAAATCCCTATTAATTGGGTGGGGTTTACGGGTTTTACCTGTAGCCTACCTACACCAACCCGTGGCCAAACTGTTTCCAAACTGAAAAAATTGATTTGAGGAAGTATAAATACACCTCAAGGGAAAGGCCTAAGGGAGTAGAAAGAATTATATTGATACTATAGCCTGTTAACTGATCAAGTCTGATATATCCTTGTGCCTCCTACACTTCCTAGGTTTAGGAAACCATTTTTTCCTTGTGATGTTCACCCCCTCTTTATGTGACATCCTTTATGCACCTTTTATGGAAGAAGCTTTGTGAGACTAGGGTTGGATGGATCTGGAGGACAGTTTTTCTTGGAGCCATGGCAGATCTCAGGTGATTTATCCACTTTCTCTTTACATATTATCAATAAAAGAAGCTATGTCCCATTCCTGATGTCTTTGTCTTATATGTCTCTTATACATGTTTAATGATCTTGTAATGGTTTATTTGATATTATTTTTATGAGATTATATGATCTAACATAGTGAAATATAGGATATATATGTTGTGCAACTAGTTTGTGTGATTTTTCTTGATTGATTTTCCAGCCTTGAAGCACGAGGAGTAGCATATGGTTTTCACCCTACGGGATTGACCCCAGACATAGGACACACGGGTAAGGTCACCTATCCTCAATTTTCTAGTTCAAGCATTAAGACTTGTAATTTGAGTGCTTATTGTGATGATATGTATTTTGCTTTGTTAGGTCCCTCAACCCAGACCTTAGGGTAGTTTTTCCCGAAACAGAACTGGAGAATCCACTAGGGAAGGGTAATGAAAATAGATCCAACGATAATGTTGGAGAGGGCAAGAGAGACAATAAAAATAAAGTTAAATTTCCATGCAAGTTATGCACCAGAGACCATCTTACTCATCCCTGCCCAAAAATTCAAGATGATCAGTGCTTCTTAGCTTAGCAGGGTTCCTCTAGTTCCCAGGCTAAACTAAAAAACCATTTACCTCAAGGGAAATAGCTACTCCATGGCGCGGATTCTAATACTCGTGCTCCCGTTGGGGGAAACCAAAAAGGGAAAAATTCCTCAAATGTATATATGATGAGTTCTCATGTTGATATCGCTACGAGATCTCATGATTATGGTGAAGTTGAGTCTTAAAAAGCTCAGGGTGCTCCTAGAGGCCTGCAGTTGATCCTATAACTCATATTCCGAAAGGGTCTACTAAGCGTACGAAGAATAATCCTAATGCCAAGGCTGCCCAGAAATACTCCATTGTAGAAGATCTGGCTTAGAGTCCTTGTGCCATGTCTGTGTTAGAGGTACTCTAGTCGTGCCCAGCACAAAGAAGTGAATTTCTCACTATGATCGGGGATGTCGATCCAAATAACTCTCTTATGATCACATTTGTTATGTCCAATCTTAAGAAGAGATTTCCTCATCACATGGCTTTTTAGATTAAGTCTACATAGTGGAAGATAAATATTTTTCAAACAGTAGTAGATAAGGGTACTTCCACATATGTCATGTCTATCTCATGTTGGAGAGCCATTCGATATCCTTCAACTTTGTCTTCACCTACTCTTCTCATAGCATTTGATGGTCATTCTCACAGGCCACATGGAATTGTTCCAGATTTTCCCACTTTTGTTGGGGGTAACGTTGTCAATATTGAGGTCGATATAGTTGATGAAACTTTAGACTACAACCTTTTATTGGGGTGGACTTGGATTTATGAGATGGATGTTATTGCTTCATCATTACTTTGCATCTTATGTTTTCCCCATGAAGGGAGGATTGTGACTGTCGATCGGATGGACTCTTCTCCTGTAGATCCAATTGCATCTATTGACTCTACTGTACCCTTGGTGAATGATTCCAAGCAACCTGTGGATAATTTGGGGGTTGGAATGTATACCTTGTTGATGGGTACATTTGATCTTCTGCCTCCTTCAGTTCATATTAATGCTATCTCATCCTCCAGGGTCCCTACTCAAAGAGAGTTCTTTCGAACTCATGATTTATAGGACCCTTTGACCTTGCCTTCTTCTACCTCCACATTAGAGGAAGTTCAAGTAGGTTGAATGGAATTCCCTATGTCTACAACAGATATTTATTATTAATCTATTGTTGACTCTACATATCTTGTTCCATTTTCTCTTTCACCAGAGGAATCGGGCGGAGATGTGACTTTGTCTTGGACACTTATTTCATCTTCCACTCAGGATAGCCTTGATATCGTTCTTCCATCTGAAGAGGCTATCCTTGAAGAAATGAATGGTGTGGAAATACCATGGGATGATTTCCATCATCAGTCCTATTTTCTACTAGACTTGTGAGAAGTCGAATCGAGATTGTCTAGCCCTATTTCTTCTGGTCTTGTTCACCCGGTCTTGACCCCTTTAGCTCTAGCACAGGTTTTTGCTAAAGGGAACATGGTTTTCATTTCTGACACTACCCCAGTGAACATCTCCAGAGATCCCAACATTATTGAGAATGTCTTCATTGGAGCTGAATGTTCCCCTGAAGATATTCAAACTTATATCGATCCCTTTAGATGATTTCGAGATGTGTTAGCTTGGTCTTATGATGAAATTCCTGGAATTGATCCATCTATTGTCCAACATGAGATCAAGACTTACGAAAATGCTAACCCTATACGGCAGAAGCTTCATCCAATCAACCCTAGGAAAGTCGTAACTATCAAGGCTCAGGTTGAGAAGCTACTTAAGGTGGGTTTCATATACCCCATTCCATTAACTCGGTGGGTTTCGAATCTAGTTTCGGTGGACAAGAAACAAGGAACGATCTGAGTTTGCATTGATTTTAGGGATTTGAATAAGGCATGTTCGAAGGATAATTACCCCACACCATTTACTGGTCACATAATTGATGAGTGTGAGGGGAATGAGATTTTATCCTTCATGGATTGTTTCTCGGGATACAATCATATTACTATCCATCCTGAAGATTAGCACAAGACTACTTTTATTTTCCCTTGGGGTACTTTTTCATACAAAAAGATGCCTTTTAGCCTTAAAAATGTTGGAGCTACTTTCTAACGGGCCATGTATTATGCTTTCCATGACATTAAGCATATTATCGAAGCATATTTGGATGATTTGGCTACTTGTTCTCGAAAGAGAATTGATCATCCCTCTCATTTTCGACAAGTTTTTGAACGATTTCATTATTATAAAATTTAGTTGAACCCTAATAAGTGTGTTTTCACCGTCATATCCAGTCATTTTTTGGGATTCATCCTATCTATTGAAGGGATTATGGTAGATCCATTCAAGGTTGACGCAATACTTCAGTTTCCTCCCCCGTCCTTTATTCACCAACATCAAAGTATAAAAGGAAAAGCAAATTTCTTAAGGAGATTAATCATTAATTATGCCGAGGTGACAAAAGGATTTATGAGGTTGTTAAAGAAAGGATTTCCATTATTTTGGGATGAATTTTCTCAATTGCAGGCACATGTATATTTCTTAACAGGAATAGAAAAATGTTCGATATATAAACGCAATTATATTTCTGCAAATATAGACTAGAACCATCATAGTAAGGTATTAACGGGCTCGACGGACTGTCGACCTTAGTTTTGGATATGAACCCAAACCGAGATGCATTTTCCACGACCATTAAACCAGACTAAACACGGACACTATATTTCGGTGGTCCGGTCACCGTAACATGGAACTAAACAAGTATTGTAGAAAAAAATAAATAAATAAAAAATAAATAAAAAATAAAAAATATAAATATAAATATAAATAAATAAATAAATAAAAATAATAAATAAGTAATAAATTAAAATTAAAATTAAAATTAAAATTAAAAAAAAAAAACAAATTCGGTGATGTGAATAACTGAAAACGACAAGAGTATGGAACCCATTAACTAGTAGAAACTTCACATGAAACTTCCTTTACCAGGAAGCGAAATTGCAGGAAATAAAAGTCATGAGATAACCCTATAGTTCGTTCTTGATAATACTATTTAACAGTGAACAGACGCATTGTATAATTTATGAATTGTATTATAAAGGGAAATTTATATGAAAAAGGAAAAATGTCGAGGATGAATCGTAAAATCTTTCAACCATGAAGTTCTTGACATGTATTGATAAAACTCTAGCAAAACATAAATATATAAATGTTCAGAGCATAATATTACATTCTCGGGCTCAGTCCCAAATTATACAAAATGAAATTTCTCAGAGAGCTCAACAGAAAATAAGTAAACCCTTATATGTTCATAAATATGAATTCTTGGGTAAAAACCCTATGGATACCTCTCGATTGAAAATTTATTATTACAAAATTTGAAACCCTAGGTCGGGTTTAAAAACCCACTTTATTGTTTATACAGATGCCATATGAAAGCGAGTACACTAATCAAGTAGCGGAACAAAAGACCGGTAAAATCTAGGCTACAGTCTCCCTTCAAAGGGAAAAAGTACCTGTTAGTAAAGAATGGGAGTTAGCCGAGGTCGTGTTGAACTGTAGAAGAGAACGCTAGTAGGGTTTCACAGGTTGGAAAACACTAACTTGAAACTTAATAACACAACCCAGTATGAGAATCAAGTTTATAAGTTAAAAACCAGCATTTGATTTGAATTTCCTGAGTTCAGTATTGAAGGGCGTGAATAGTTACCTGAATAGGGGATCTTCATTCGTCGGCCCTACGAAATGTAAATAAAAAATAAAGTTACACTTCTAAAATATAAAATGAAAAATGTAATGTATTCAATCCTGTGGCAGGCAGAAAATGAAGAAAACCCAGAAAAATGGTAAACCATAGATAAGCTTACCTTGATACTTGCTAAATGTTACACCATTTTTTGGTCATCTAACCTACTACCATTAGATGGACCCAAGTACACCATGTAAGACCAATTTTACCCTAAGTACAATTGCTTTCACTATGTAAAATAACTTAATAAAACACATTTATTAGGTTGTTTATGGTCTAAACAGGAAACCCCAAAGGAAAATATTAAACAAATCTATATTTGTTTGATTTCCCTCATGGAACAATAAATTAAACAATAATTTAATTATTATTCCTGGTCATGTTTAACCGAAAACAAAGAAATTAATTAGATAAATCCTTATTTATCTTATTATTTTCTAGGAATAACTATTTAAATCTTATTTAAATAATATTCCTTGTTAAATATGACTAAATCACCCATAAATAATTAAATAAATCATTATTTATTTGACTATCTTTCAACCATTTCCTTAAAATGATAAATAAATCATTTATCTATTTATTATTTACAAATAAAGGGATTTGACCCAAGTCAAATACTTTTTCCCTCCAACAAATATAATAAAATATTCCATAAAAGGTGGATCTAGATTTGGTTAATGTTATTTTAATCATGCAGCAAGATCTAGAATGACCCAATATTTTGTTATAAATAGGAGGGTTTCTCCTACCATTCTTCACCTTTTGTTGCCTATTAGATCACTCTGGATCTATACTCTTGGTTTGACTTTGAGCCATTATCATTGTCATATTTTCCATTATTTGTTGTGTGAGCTCCCTTTGAGTTCTATCTTTGTCTGGGTTTTCTACACCAACAAGAGAGAGAAATGCTAGATCTGAAGTGCTGAGGACTTCCAAGAACCCATCACATTGAGGAGAATTGGAAACACCTTCTTGTTTTCCTCCCAGGTGCCCTTAATACAAAAATTCTTTCAAAAATATTGTTCTTGTCTTGTCTATTGGATGTATGGAGCAAAACCTTATTTTTACTGCTTAATGTCTCTTTATGAATAGATCTGGATTTTTGCAGCATTTTTCTTGATCAACTAACTGCAGATCTGAAGATATTGGCAACCATATTTGATGTTAGGGCTATAAGTTATGCATAGCTAAAGTGGTCTTTTTTCGTACACTTTGACAAAAGATTCATACTAACAACTGGCGACTCCACACGGGTTTTCAATTACGACCGCTGTCGTTTTTCATATTCCTGCATATCCAGCTACTTCAGACCCTAGGGTTTCTTTTCAGCTTTTTTTTTCCTATTTTTATGTTGTTTTCACCTATAAAACCCTAAAACATTAAAATTTCTAACTTCCGCGTGTTTACTGGCCCTGTTGCGCGGGTATGAGCCTGGCCGCAATTGAACGACAACACCGGAAATGCGCCGGCCCGAGACACACGGAGCTTCGGAGGTCGCACTTTTAGCCCGAGCGCGGCACCGAGCTTCGAGGTCGCGCACTGACCCATTATGCGACACCGCACATAAACGGTCGGAACCTACGACACACGCCGGTATTTTAACATTTTTACGCAATATTTAAGGTTTTTCTGAAGCTTCTGTCAGGGTTTTCCAGCCTCTGTCTCAGCCCGTTTAGACCCTTTTCTGATCTGTTTTTCTCATCTAAGTGGGAACATAGCCCCGTAGGGCTTCAGTACCCTCCACTTTTGGTGGAAGAGTTTTAGCTGTTTCAGGTGTCTGATTTTTCAGAGTTTCAGCTTTCCCTTTTTCAGATCTGATACCTCCTTTTCAGACCCCCTTTAATCAGCTCTTCTCCCTTTCAAATCACCTCCTGAAGTTTTGTTTGGATCTACCTTTAGGGCCTCCTCCTTGTCCCTTCTTTTTTTTTGTTGATTTCCTCCTTTTTTACAGCCACCTTGCCTCTGCCTCTTGGCTGTGTTCTGCACCTCTTTTCAGCAATTTTCTCCTTTAGATCCCTATCCCTCCCGACCTTAGATCTATTGGCCTCCTTTTAGTATGTTTGGACTAGATTTTTTCCCTATTTTAGATTAGTTTTGAGAGACCCGCCTTCTTGGGTTAGATCGATGCATTGTTAGCTGTTAATTTTCTGTTATTTCAGCATTATATACTGTTCTCTGCAGATTTATTTTCAGTTACACAGCACACTTTTTCTTTTACTCTCAAAACTTCTGGGTTTAAAAATTAAAATTAATGCACGCCACACACTCACCCTCAGCGAAGAAGAGCATGGTTAACACCGCCAGGAAAAGACTTTAAAACATTGTAAATTCAATTGACACTGCACCTTTTATGCCCTTGTTTCGACATTGTAATCACTTGATTCTGCACCTCCCTGCCTTTGTTGGTCATTCTCCTTCCCCTTGTGCTGTGTTTGTGTTGTCATCATTGCGCCCCCAAGGCGCACAACCCAGAGACTTCTTGGCCTTCACCCTTAGTTTCCGGTCGGTCGACCTACTCCTTCCCGCCGTCGTCGAGTTAGTCCTCCTCCGAGTCCGCACTCCAACTCCTCTTCTGATTCATTGGGTTCTCCTTTTACTTCTGGTTCTCCCCTTGTCACCTTCACTATGTCTGGTCCAGGGCCTAACACTAGCAGTAATCCTGACCCTAATGCCGGGACTACTACTAGTGGAACCACCACAGGAACTACCTCGACTGCACCCTTGCTCCCTTACATGGCAGGCCTCAGCCTCCCCGATTTCAATCATTTGATCAATGACCCTATCCGCCACGATGTTGGTTGGCCTACTATGCCAACCAAGCTCCGCTCCAACATCCCCAAGTTCGAAGGCCTTGCTAGAGAAGATCCAACCAACCATGTCCGATCTTTCCACATGTGGTGTTCCTCCAATTCCATTACCGATGATACCATCCGTCTTCGGTTGTTCCAACGCACGCTTACGGGCGAAGCTTCTAAATGGTATGTTGATCAGGCCACCTCTTCCCATACCACCTTTGCGACCATTGCCCAAGCCTTTATCTAATTCAAACTCCATAAAGTTAATAACCTTTAATGCAGAAAAAAAAAAAATTTTTTTCGTCCTGTAGTAGAGAAGGGGGGACTCTGTCGAGGAAAAGTGCAGAATAAAAGGAAGCCCTTGCCAGCCCACACTTGAGTGAGGTGTTCCCCTGTGACTGGTTCCCTTTGAACTCTCTTACCTCCCATTGGCAAAGATGTCGCCTCCCTTTCTCAACCAAAAATAGCGCGCCCTCCAAACCGTCTTGAAATATGACACAGTCTACGCTCGGTACGGGTTGTGTTTATCTCATCCTTCGACCTCCCCGGACGGTGGCCGCTAACTCCGGGGCATCTCTCATTCCACGTAGACGGTATCGTTGGAGCCCTTTCTCATCGACATCGCCTCCTGGGCTATGGTCTCCTATCAGAGACCAACACCTCTAGCACTTTTCCCCCTCCAGGTAGCATGTATCTAGGATATGGCATGCCTCATCCTTTCGCCCAACCTCCTGCTTACCTCAATGTTACCCAACCTAACCATTATCCTTATCCGCAACCTGGTGCTCCAACTCCTCTAGAATTTTCACTTCCACCTCCCTTGCCTTCTCAACCCCAGCAACAACACCTATAGCCCCCTCCAGAGCAAGTATTTGCACAGCAGGACGCGACTAATCCCCCTTCCTCTCAAAGAAGGCGGAAAGGAAATCAAAATCAACCTTCCCCTGGTACTCATGGACCCAATCCTCAAGGTATTAACCCTAACACTGCTAACCAGCAACAGGGCACTCAGTCCAAGCCAGACAGGCCTATTCGCACAAATAAGCCTTGTTCGTGTTGCGGTGTTTACGGTCATTACACTCACGATTGTCTCCTTTTACCACAGATGCGGCAGATGTGGGAGTCTCAAGCCACATTGCGAGGACAACATGCCTCCCCTCATGCTCCCCCTAATGTGGCCACTACTCAACCGGCTGTGTTTACCGATCCTTTCCCCTAGCACGGATTCGTGGCCGCCCAACCACCTGATGGACAGGTAGCCACACAACTTCCCCTTCTGGTTCCTCCGATTACCAGATCCTCATGATGAACTCTGATCCATCTCCAACTGTCGACCTTAACCTTCAAACTCGGTCTCGTCAGTACCCCAAGCCTCCCGTTCAATCTGTCTCCGAGTCCCCTTCTTCAGGTTCTACCGAGCCTCTTTCGACATCCAATGGTCCCTTACATATCCCTCAACCCAAAGTTGAGGTTCATACCAAGATTCCTAAGGGACCATTACGCCGAAATGCTGCTTCTGGTCAAGTTTCTCATTCGTATAGCATAGTAGATGATTTGGCGCAGTCTCCTGCTGCCATTTCCACATTGGAACTCCTCCAGTCGTGCCCTTCCCAAAAGAAGGCTCTACTATCTGCCATGGGCGCTATAGATCCTGCTGATGACCAAATGATTGTTTTCGACACCCATCAATCAGAGAATCCTCCTCTTCCTACTTCCGTAGCCTTCCAAATCCCAGTCAAAATCCAGAACGCTAACGTTTCTCGGTGTATAATTGATGAGGGGGCATCCACCTGTGTGATGTCCGATTCCATTTGGAAGCAACTCGGATCTCCTGAGTTGGCCCCTTCCATGATCACCCTTCAAGTGTGGGATGGCCATGCCTCCTAGCCCATTGGCCTCTTCCGTAATTGTCCTATCACTCTTGCGGGAAAGACTGTTTGCGTCGATGTCGAAGTCATCGATGCCCCTCTAGATTACAACATTCTCTTGGGGCGAAGCTACACCTATGCCATGTCTGCTGTCCCATCCGTGGTTTTTTGCAAGATGTATTTTCCTCAAAATGGAAAGATAGTCACCATCGACCAGTTGACTTATCATGAGCCAAAGTCTCAGACCTCCCCTGCGACGACCATCTCTTCTGTAGCCAATAAGCAAATCACCGATTCCTTGACCAATGTCTCTCCCGGTGTCTACATGGACTCCTATTTGCTTGGAACTTTCCCTGGTCTCCCTCCTCCTCCTATCTTTGATCCCAGCTTATCGAATGTTTGCATGATGCAATCGTCTCGGGCTGCCCTTAAGCGACCCGCTTCGGCTAGTCAGCAACCTCAGACTCAACCTCGCCCACCGCAACCCGCTCCTAGCCATTCATCTCAGCCAGCCAGACCTCCTCCTTCTGGCCCTTCTCCTACAGCTAGTATCCCTGAACCCCTCTATCCTCCTGGGTCGGTTCCCCCAGGCCTCAACCATCTCGGAGCCATCCCTCCTGGTCATTATCCCACTGGTCAGATACCTTTCCTGGCTCCCCCTCCCAGAGTCTATACGGTCCCCATCATGGCCACCCTCTCTCTCCCCAACCTGACCCTGGGCATACCCGTCTGGTACCGTGACCCTGCAGACACTACCCCACCTGGTCATCCCAAACCTTATCTTGCTTTGACACCGGTTCAACTAGTCCCCCTCACTTCCTCCGTTGCCACCATGCCCCCAGCACCTCCCCAGGACCCTGCCCCTGTGGTGACAGCTCCAGGAAAGAAAGGCAAAGCTCGCAAGGGGGCATCCAAAGACAAGGCCACCCCGACTAACCCAGCTCCTCCTCGTCCCGCAAAGCCTTGCGCCTTGTGTGATGTCATCGGTCGCGCCACCCATACTTGTCCTGAAATGCCCCATATTCAACCCATGGTTAAAGTCGCATTCCCTGATTCTACGGTCCCTGACCCCTCTATTCCGTCCTCGTTCGTAACCAAGAACACAAATATTATTCGCACCAACAAACCATGTGCTCTGTGCGGTGTCCATGGCCATTACTCCCACCATTGTCCTCACCTGATGCATTACAACGCCTCTTTAGAGGTAGTTCGAGAGTATGAGGTTGAACAAAATCAATCTGCCTCTCCCATACTTGCGCAGTATGCTTCAGGTCAGCTTGAGGATCCCCCCGCTCCCATTGACATTCCCTCCCCTGATGTCCATATGACGGAGTCTAATACCACCATTCTCTACCTATCATCCTCTGTGAGACCCTTGGAGAACATTCCATTTGAATCCTCCCCTGTTGTTTTGCTCGACCCCCCTTCAGCAACCACCCTGGGCTCAACATCATTTGACAATTTGTTTATCTTTTCTTCTGTCATTCCCCGTGACGATCCATATGTGAGCCTTTCTTCCTATACGGATGATTTAGGTAGCTTTTCCACGTCATGTGGTTTCCCTTCCACTCGTCATCCCCTCTTTTCCCGTCAAGATGCCCCCTTGGAAGCCTTTCCCACCCATGACCTCATCTTTCTCGCCCATACACGGGATGACACCACCCGTGTCTATGTTGACCTCCGCAGCCCGAGACCTAGCTATACCTCCTATAGCCCTCATATACCACCCTCTAGTCCGTATATGAGTCATAGCCATCCTGCTCATCACACTCCCTCCCGCAGTTTCCGTTCGATGTCTACTCTACACTCACGCTGCCGTCATTGTTCCTCCTCCCCCCATTTTTTGTCTTGTACCACCATTCCGCAGGACCTCCCATCCACAACCTATATCGGTTATGCCGATGGTGCAAGTCGTTACTCCCGGAATCTAGCCTCGGCAGGTTGGGCCATTTTTACCCCCTTGCATGCCCTTGTTCTCTCGAACGGGGTCTGCATTGGTACTACCACCAATAATTAGGCTGAATATGATGCAGTGCGTGGTCTCTTAGCCGATGCCCTCTCTCATCGCATCCTCCATCTGCATGTTCGTTTAGATTCCCTGCTTCTTGTCATGGAACTAAATGGTGTCTATCATGTGCATAATCCTATGCTTTTTAGACAATATTTACGAGTGAAACTTTTGATACGTGAATTTGAAACCACAACTTTCAACCATGTACCTCGAGAGAAAAATCACTACGTAGATAGCATTGAAAACCATATTCTAGATTGGCATTTATCACATGCATTTCATACAATAAAATAACATTCATAATCATCAAAAAGATGCATATCCATAATATGTGTCGCAAAACATGTGTTTAGAGTCCATCTACTCTGATACATATGACATGCCCATAGCATGTTACAAAAACTCAAAACTGGGGGCACCACCTACCCCTACATACACACTAGGGGGCACCACATTCCCCACACCTAATCACTATCTGGCAGATCCCGAGCCAATGGCTCAGCTCCCGCAGCTTGTATATCATGTATCCCCTGACCGGCCATCGCCATGCGCCGCATGACACCTCGCCATTCCGAGGGTAGACCAATACATGGATCTATGTACTGGTCGTCTAAGTCTTGCCACCCACGCTCTGAAACACCATTCAGCAACCTCTCGCATCTACAATGGATGTCCTCCAGGAGGGCGGCCGCATCCTCACTATGCGCCGCTCTCAATCCACTCGGGCCTGCAACTCCTGATGCTGCCGGTCGCCCCATATATCCGGCCAGTTTTATCGGAGCTATATTTGCATACCAAAAGTACATAAATCAGTACCCTATCTACTATTCAATAACTTTAACATGCCCAAAAAAGAGTAGTCACTTGTCACTTACCATCGGGTCCCCATACTCGACCAGGCAGAAGTGGCAGGTCTGGATCCCCACAATAACTCATCCCACTATAGGGATAGTTGTCTATGTATAACGGCAACTGATCCTAATGGGCAAAGAACTCAGGTCGAAACACCCGTCCGACCACCCCTCCTCCTCCTATGCATAGTAGGCGCCCCCACCGGCGCATCCTGGGCTCTCTCGGGCCCCCATCTGGGAGCTGTATACGAGGTCATAAGGTCAGGATATTCTCAAAAAAGAAGGAGCACAATAAAGTCCCATACGAGAAATCGTGGTCACTTGCCGCTTGCACAGCGACAACTGTCGTTTTAAGGACACCAACATCATTTGGGCCCACCCATAGTAGGTCCCACTCAACACACTCTCCACAATCATCATCTGCCCCCCAGTGATGTGATGGAGCGCCTGGTTGCCCAGGATCCGTAGCACCGCTGCGGCCAGTGCACGGTTCTCTAATCTCTCTAGGTCCCCGATCGATATCCAAGTCCCTTTGACTTGGAGACCCGGTCGATAATGTCGCTCCACAAACTCCATGATGTTCCGCCCCCGCAGTAACACTGGCTGCGTGTTTCCCGATCCCAAGTGGTGGGAGACCAGTCAGGAAATACAGATCCTGGACTATCAATTCGATCCTGTGCCCCTACACTATAAAGACCTCACGATCTGGATCCCAATGACTGACAATCTGGGCCAACAACGACTCCCCAGCTCTCATCAGAGGGTTCTCCAAAAACTTCAGAACCCCAAACCTAGCCAATCCACGACGGACACCCTGATATGCCTGGATCTCTAACCGTAATGTACCCATGTCTCTCTCTCTCCAGTTGATCCGTATATCTGCCATATCTGCACAAAAACATCATTTTTGTCAGTATACCAATAGGAAACACTGTAACCAATCCCAAAAACCCAAATATCAGCCCTAAAACAGCACTGAAATCTCCTTCATCCTCCAGGTCGCACTTTTCTGCCCAATCCTGGGACAGGTCGTAGTTTTTGGCTCAAAGCATGCTTCCCAGGTCGCATTTTTTGGCCCAAAAGTGCGACCCGGCCGTAGAGATGAAAGAGGGTCTGTTCCTAAGATTCTGGGCCCTAATCTGAACTTTCAATCCATCAAAATGAAAGAGTACGGTTAGGCCTCTTACCTGCTACTGACGGATCTCGATTTCAACGGTCGGTTTTTCCGCTACGCTCGCCGCAAGATTTAGGGCTTTCTCTCCTCTCTACATTCACCACAGCAACACTAGCAAATGAGTGAATTTGGAGGGAAAAATGCCTTATTAAAAGAGAACCCTTGTTTTTCTTTCGCCTGCTGCGACCACACCGTAGCTCAGTTGGACAAACTGTCTGCACCGTTGGAAAGCTCTCACCGATCCCTCAAATGGGTATATGTTAGTTTTTTGTGATTTGATACTTCATCAAGACACATTTTTTCCAAGAAGGGTCACTTCACCTCCCCCCAAAATCGAATTTCCTCACTTACAACACTTGTACTTGGGGCATCACTTTGCCTCCATAATTGTCCTTGTTCGTGTCGATTGTCATCATGAGATACCATCTTGTACTCATGTTTTCATGGTCCCCCATGGGACCTTTACTGTGTGGCAGCACCATCGAGTCGCCCTTGTTTAGAGCATCCAAGTGGAGTCATCATCGCATTCATGGAGTCTATCCCGAGTCTCTTTGTACCCCGCTATAGTCCTCCATCCTTCATTGCTTGGTCTCTCTCTTGTGTCGCACATTATGGCCTTCAGTCCCACTGTCCCCTATCCCTTATGATATTGTGTCAGTTGCTGCCATGTCATTCATGTCCTTTATGCTCTAGCAAGGGAAGTCATCCATTCGCTACTTAGTCCCCTCCATTCCATCATCATCATTGGTATTAGTCCGTCCGTCGCTCTACTATTTTCTCTCGTGCCTTAGTTGAGGATCTCTCATTGCCTCACCTATGGCGGACCTCCTTCTGTCGACATCAGCTCCTTCATTCCAGAAGACAGGTCTAGAGGGCGGTGTACCTTGGTTCCAACTTCCACTCTTGTTCGGTGCCTCGGATCAGGCAAAGGGATCTCTCATTTCCCTTTGACTTGATTGTTTCTCCAGCTCCTTTCAGCATGACCGAGATCCGTATACTTGATGGTTCAGTGATACAGCAGTAGCTCTTGATGATTCCCGGGTGTGTGTGAAATGTCTCAACCCTCATGAGGGGGTGGCCCTGCAGGTAGCCCCCCACATGCCCAGATGACCTCCTCCTTGCAGCCTTCGATGCAGCTCCAGATATTTGATGATGTTGGCCTTAGCCACTTGCAGCACCTCTTTGATTTGCATGTATCAGTCAGATTTTGTGAGCCCTTCCCCATTTACAGGGGGCATTTGGGTTGTATTTGTATCTCATGTACTTAGATATTATTGTACAAGTCCTGGCTGTTATCCCAGGCACAGCATGTATGTGGGATTCCTCATTGTATTTTTATCTGGCTCATGATTATGCCAGCTGTATTTTATGGTTCGGTCCCTTGTTTACTAGACACACTATTCTTTTGTACTTTGTCTCGGCGGGCATAGGTATGCCTCCCCCGCCGCCTTCAGCACAGGTACCCTCTCATAAAAAGAGACTTGTTGCACCTGCGAGTCTCGTCTCCTCGGGGTCTAGTTCTTCAGCACACTATCTACCTTGCATTTCTCTCTCTGACTTCCCTTTTGTTGTCTAGTGATTGAGTGCTTACAACGTACTTCGGTCATACGATTTGCTCCTGACACTCGCACGCTGGGGGGCAATCTGTTACACCATTTTTGGTCATCTAACCTATTATCATTAGATGGACCCAAGTACACCATGTAAGACCAATTTTACCCTAAGTAAAATTGCTTTCACTATGTAAAATAACTTAATAAAACACATTTATTAGGTTGTTTATGGTCTAAACAGGAAACCCCAAAGGGAAATATTAAACAAATCTATATTTGTTTGATTTCCCTCATGGAATAATAAATTAAACAATAATTTAATTATTATTCCTGGTCATGTTTAACCCAAAATAAAGAAATTAATTAGATAAATCCTTATTTATCTTATTATTTTCTAGGAATAACTATTTAAATCTTATTTAAATAATATTCCTTGTTAAATATGACTAAATCACCCATAAATAATTAAATAAATCATTATTTATTTGATTATCTTTCAACCACTTCCTTAAAATGATAAATAAATCATTTGTTTATTTATTATTTACAAATAAAGGGATTTGACCCAAGTCAAATACTTTTTCCCTCCAACAAATATAATAAAATATTCCATAAAATGTGGATCTAGATTTGGTTAATGTTATTTTAATCATGCACCAAGATCTAGAATGACCCAATATTTTGTTATAAAAAGAAGGGTTTATCCTACCATTCTTCACCTTTTGTTGCCTATTAGATCACTCTAGATCTATACTCTTGGTCTGACTTTGAGCCATTATCATTGTCATATTTTCCATTATTTGCTGTGTGAGCTCCCTTTGAGTTCTATCTTTGTCTGGGTTTTCTACACCAACACGAGAGAGAAATGCTAGATCTGAAGTGCTGAGGACTTCCAAGAACCCATCCCATTGAGGAGAATTGGAAACACCTTCTTGTTTTCCTCCCAGGTGCCCTTAATACAAAAATTCTTTCAAAAATATTGTTCTTGTCTTTTCTATTGGATGTATGGAGCAAAACCTTACTTTTACTGCTTAATGTCTCTTTATGCATAGATCTGGATTTTTTGCAGCATTTGTCTTGATCAACTAACTGCAGATCTGAAGATATTGGCAGCCATATTTGATGTTAGGGCTATAAGTTATGCGTAGCTAAAGTGGTATTTTCTCGTACACTTCGACAAAATATTCATACTAACACTAAGTGCCATAACCTCCTTTCATCTGCAGACCTAAGAGCAGAACAGAAGCGCCACACTTCTCTGCAGGGTTTAATCCATGAAAGAAATAGAACTCAGCTAAAATAAGTTGATGGGCAGCTCTAAAAACTAGAAGATAGAGTAATCAGAACTGCGAAAGTAGAGCGATGGAGTAAATTCCGCAAGGGAAGTAGCAGGCCTAAATGGGAATCAAGAGGGAGTACTCGAAGAAGAGGTCGAGCTTCGAAACGCGCCAAAGTTCAATGAAAAAACTCTCTAGCTCTCTGTTAACCCGTAGTGGACTCCGGGGTTTCCCTCGGAAACCATGCAGAATCCGAGGCAATCCACAGCTGTCCGAGAATAGTAAAGGCCCAGTATTGTTAAGAATTAAATGGATTTGACATAAATGCTACGGTTGGGTTAATATAATTGCCAAGTGGAGTACTGTATATCCCAAGGATCAATGTTGTCATAATTACCCTGATAAGATTTGATACGCATATAATCTAAGTGAAGCTTATCACTGTTGAGTTATGAATAAATATTTATAATGATCCAAACTCAGTTCAAAAATCCAAAGTGTTGGTTGGTGCATTGTATAAGTGGATATTATTCATATTGTTGTTTCTAACATCTATCATAGCTGAAATAATTGAACCCAACACCAATTGCATTGGATGCTGAATAATAACCTTGGTAGATGTATTGCATAGTATGGTGAGTGGAATTTATGTTTATATTTTTGCAAAGGTAAGTAAAAAGAAATCTATTTATTTATTTATAGTAGTAATTAAATTAAGAATGAAGGTGAAAAGTTCACAGTTCAAAATTTGTTCCATGTGTCCTTGTTGAAGCGATATGTACATGATGAAAAACATGTGATTCATTGGCAAAATATTCAGGTAGAACCGGACGGAGAGTTTCTGGTCGAGCCGCAACGCATACTTGACCGAAGAGAAATCGAACTCCGCAAACAAGTAGTCATCCAGGTAAAAGTGCAATGGAAGCACTTCGGACCAGATGAAGCTACTTGGGAGGATGAGAAGTTCATGCAGGAAGCTTACCCGGAGCTCTTTGCAGAGCTGGGCTGAAACACCGAGGACAGTGTTACTTCCAGGGGGGAAGTTGTGACAGCTTCATTAAAAGTTAACTAAGTGTTAACTAGTTAAAGACAATTTGTTTAATTTTATTTTATCTGGAAAGAAAAAATTAAATCATTACTGTTGATAAAGAAAATTATTTAATTTCTGACTTATTAATTAAGAGAAATTAATTAATTAAAGGAAAATCTTTTTAAGCTAATGGTAAAAATGTTTCCAAGAATAGCAGGTGGTTGGGAACAGTTGGAAAGATAGTTACCTACTCCTCTGAGGATAAAGCTGAATCCCAGAGGAGTAGGGGTTCTGTGCAAAATGGTAAAGGGGAGTATTTTCTAGAGCTGGTTTTGATCAGTTGAAAATAACTCACAACAACCCTTGTGAAACCAGACTTTCTGAGTTTGACTGGATTGGCCATCCAGAGGTCATAGTAGAAAGAGAAATCTATTCCACTATTAACCTGGGACACCGTCCAGATTCTGGAGCTAGGGTGCAAGTGGAGGACGTAATAGCCTCCCTTGATGGTTGGGAGGACCACAGCTTGAATCTTCCCAATTCAGATAAGTATTACTGTGAATATTAAATTCAGCTGATACTAAATTTGAAGGATTTTCCACAGTGTTATAGAGGAGTAGATATTGTTCTGTTTAACAATATATATATATATATATATATATATATATATATATATAAAATTGAGGCAGGAAATGAAATTTTTAGGAAACTATACTCTGTCCTGATAATATGATAGGACAGAAGCATTTAATATAAATACTAAACCCTTCTCTGTTGTCATTACTTTCTAGAACAAGTTAAAGTAATACATATTCCCTATATGTTGTGAAAAATATAACAAAGAAACTGATTATGTATATCAGTTGAAAATAACAGGAAAGATACTGTATCATAAACAAAAGTAGAATATAAAGAATGTAGATAAATGATGTATAAATACTTAGCGTAATTTTCTATGTTTTTCTTGCTACTGTAACAATTGCAGGCACATGTATATTTTTTAACAGGAATAGAATAATGTTCGATAGATAAACGCAATTATATTTATGTAAATATAGACCAGAACCATCAGAGTAAGGTATTAACGGGCTCGACAGACTGTCGACCTTAGTTTTGGGTATGAACCTAAACCGAGATGCATTGTCCATGACCATTAAACCAAACTAAACACGGACACTATCTTGCGGTGGTCTGGTCACCGTAACATGGAACTAGACAAGTATTGCAGAAAAAAAAAAAAAAATAAGGTATAAAAATTATGTGAAGTGAATAACTGAAAAGGACAAGGGTATGGAACCCATTAACTAGTAAAAACTTCGTATGAAACTTCCTTTACCAGGAAGAGAAATTTCAGGAAATAAAAGTCATGAGATAACCCTATAGTTCGTTCTTGATAATACAATTTAACATTGAACAGACAGATTGTATAATTTACGAATTGTAGTATAAAGGGAAATTTATATGCAAAATGAAAAATGCCGAGGATGAATCATAAAAATTTTCAACCCTGAAGTGCTTGACATGTATTGATAAAACTCTAGCAAAACGAAAATATATAAACGTTCTGAGCATAATATTACATTCTCAAGCTCAGTCCCAAATTATATAAAATGAAATTTCTCAGAGAGCTCAACAGAAAATAAGTAAACCCTTATCTGTTCATAAATATGAGTTCTTGGGTAAAAACCCTATGGATACCTCTCGATTGACAATTTATTATTACAAAATTTGAAACCCTAGGTCGGGTTTAAAAACCCACTTTACTGTTTATACAGATGCCATACAAAAGCGAGTACACTAATCAAGTAGCGAAACAGAAGACCTGTAAAATCTAGGCTACCGTCTCCCTTCAAAGGGGCAGAGTACCTGTTAGTAAAGAATGGGAGTTAGCTGAGGTCGTGTTGAACTGCAGAAGAGAACACTAGTAGGGTTTCGTAGGTTGGAAAACACTAACCTGAAACATAATAACACAACCCAGTATGAGAATCAAGTTTATAAGTTAAAAACCAGCATTTGATCTGAACTGCCTAAATTCAGTATTGAACGATGCGAATAGTTACCTGAATAGGGGAACTTCATTCGTCATCCCTGCGAAATGTAAATAAACAATAAAGTTACGCTTCTAAAATATAAAACGAAAAATGTAATGTATTCAATCCTGTGGCAGATAGAAAACGAAAAAAACCTGAAAAAATGGTAAACCATAGATAAGCTTACCTTGATACTTGATAAGCGCCATAACCTCCTTGCATCCGTAGACCTAAGAGAAGAACAGAAGTGCCACACTTATCTATAAGGTTTAATCCATGAAATAAATAGAACTCAGCTAAAACAAGTTGATGGGCAGCTCTAAAAACCAGAAAATAGAGTAATTAGAATTGTGAAAGCAGAGCGATGGAGTAAATTCCGCAACGGAAGTAGCAAGCCTAAATGGGAATCGAGACGGAGTACTCAAAGAAGAGGTCGAGCTTCGAAACGTGCCAAATATCAATGAAACAACTCTCTAGCTCTATGTTAACCCACAATGGACTCCAGGGTTTCCCTCGGAAAGCATGCAAAATCCGAGGCAATCCACAGCTGTCCGAGGATAATAAATGCCCAGTACTGTTAAGAATTAAATGGAGTTGAAATAAACGCTACGGTTGGGTTAATATAATTTCCAAGTGTAGTACTGTATATCCCAAGGATCAATACTATCGTAATTACCCTGATAATATTTGATCCTCATATAATCTAAGTGAAGCTTATCACTATTGAGTTATGAATAAATATTTATAATGATCCAAACTCAGTTCAAAAATCCAAAGTGTTGGTTGATGCATTGTATAAGTGGATATTATTCATACTGTTGTTTCTAAAAACTATCATAGCCAAAATAATTGAACCCAACACCAATTGCATTGGATGCCGAATAATAACCTTGGTATATGTATTGCATAGTATGGTGAGTGGAATTTATGTTTATATTTTTGCAAAGGTAAGTAAAAAGAAAATTTTTATTTATTTATAGTAGTAATTAAATTAAGAATGAAGGTGACAAGTGGTATCAGAGCCAGGTTATCAGCAGTCCAAGGCCAGGGGTGAAGGAGGAAAAAGCTGCAGCCAAAGAAAAGTCAGAAAAGTAATACCAATTTAAAAAGTAGTAAAAGTGGCAACTTTGAAGGCGCAGCATGAAACAAGAGGAGAAGAGCTGTAGCATCACAATCGCAACAAGAGGAAACTCAAGCACCAACAGTCATGAACCCAGAAATGTGGGTTCAATTAAGTGTAGAACAACATCAAAAGACCAGTTGGTTGCTTAAAGAATAACAACACCAAAATAGTTTCTTGTTGAACACGGTACAACAATTACAAGAGGAAATACTAAGAGTCCGGAAGGATAATGAGCGACTGTTACAAGATCAGGAGAAAATATTAAAGATTTTATTAGACAAACAAAATCAGGAGTTGGATCATCCAAGTGTTGAAAGAGGCTTACTAGTAGATGAAGATCAACAAACAAGAAATAATATTACAGATAGAGTTGAAAAGAGTCGCTCTCAGAGACGAAAAAATAAGAATTATAATGAGGAAGAGTTGGGTGATCTGTCTAACCAGCAAGACACTAAGAGACAGAAGGTAGAACTGCAGGGAGAATTCTGAAAAATTAAACCACCAATGTTTGATGGTGAGGCAGAGGAGGTGGCCGAAGCCTGGTTAATTAATATAAATAAGTACTTTTAGGTATATGAATATAGCAGGAATCTGAAGGCCAGATTGGCTATATACCAGTTACGAGAAAAGGCCACCCTGTGGTGGGAAGAAGTGAAAAATGTACATAGCATTGATTAATAGGACATTACTTGGGAATTGTTTTAGTAGTATTTTAAAGATAAGTACTTGACAGAAATATTTTATGATGAAAAAGCTAAGGAATTTCATGATCTAAGGTTGAACCAAATGACCATGGATGATTATGTCACTAAATTTACTTCCTTGTTACGTTACGTCCCTTATCTTCGAGAGGAAAAGGCCAAATTGTAGAGGTTCCTGAGTAGTCTACCGACTCATATGAGGGAACGAATATAATTTTTTAGTCCTCAGACCATGGATGAAGCCATTCGTAAAGCACGATTGTGTTATTTGTAGTCCAAGGCCAAAGGTGAAGGAGGAAAAAGTTGGCAGCCAAAGAAAAGTCAGAAAAGTAATACCAATTTCAAAAGTAGTAAAAGTGGCAACTTTAAAGGCGCAGCATGAAATTCTATTAGTAAGCAATTTAATTACTACTATAAATAAATAAATAAATTTTTTACTTACCTTCAGAGAGAGAGAGAGAGAGATATAATGAGAAGAGCTATAGCATCACAATCGCAACAAGAGGAAGCTCAAGCACCAACATTCATGAACCCATAAATGTGGGTTCAGTTAAGTGTAGAATAGCATCAAAAGACCAGTCGGTTGCTTGAAGAACAGCAGCACCAAACTAGTTTCTTGTTGAACACGGTACAACAATTACAAGAGTAAATGCTAAGAGTCTGGAAGGATAATGAGCGACTGTTACAAGATCAAGAGAAAATATTAAAGAGTTTATGAGACAAACAAAATCAGAAGTTGGAATAGCTCCCTTGATCGATTTCCCAGTTCCTGTCTATCTAATTGATTGACTAATTAACTTGTCTGATCTCAACAACTTATATATACATCAGATTTAGAAATTGGGCTTTCAAGTAGCCAATTAAAATATAGAAGATTATTGGTTTTAATAATTTTCAGGAAACGAAATTAGTTTACAACAGAATTTCAAATTAGGGAACGATTCTAGTGAATCATTCCACTTTTCCTTGGATTGGCGATACTCTGGAAATTCCGATTTGACTAATTTATTTCTTCCCCAAACTGTTATCCAATTGTTGGCTAAGTGATGGCCAAATTTAGATCTTACGATAAATCGAACGCGTGCCTTCTTCCAATACAGTGCAAGAAGGATATGGATATCCTCTTTATATACCTATCTCTATGCAAAGCACGAAATCCATTGCACATTTTCTGGATAGCCTGCAATTGAATGTTGCGTTGCATTCAATTTCATGTCCCTTTTCATAGCCGTAGAGGAATAGTTATTAGAGCGATGTTTGAATTATGGCACGACGCTAAATCCAACATTGATTCCTTTTTCATCGCATGGATGCGCTTTTCCGAGAACCACAATTCACTTAAGGTAAGAGGATTAAGATGAAAGGCACGATCTTCATGTATATCACATAGTGGCGGCTCAACCCATAGCTCGATTATCATAATGCTTCATTTCACTAGTAAGAATTCCTTCACTGTGCATAAGTGCCATTTCTTTGAGTTTCAAGGCACCTTCCAATGTTGTGGCACAGTTATATCCACGGCCAAACATTAGTAATGGCTGCTCACACATCAATAGTACTACAAGCTTCTTCATTTCACCATTTAGCTTCAACACCTCTCTGAATTTGTTTGGCAAGTCAAAAATTCCATCTAATATTGCCTCTCTATGTGATTGACTCGAAATTAAATCCTCTCCAATAGCCAAGGCTAACATAGAAATTACTGATATCTGACAAATTGCAATATACCCATCCTTTTTAACAAGCCTCCAACACATCCGCAATAAGGCGTTGTAGTGGGATAACATGCAACCCATAAAATTTTCAAAGTGTGAGAAATCATAAGATGGTGCAGGAATCCATTTCTGCTCTAGTGCAAGTAGGTCCCAAAGCACAATCGAACCAGTTTTAAACCTGCAACATACAAACCTTAATTAATAATTTTTTAATTATGTTAGAACAAGGAAGGTAATCAAATACTCGAAGCAATAATCATCAGCAACATGAAATATTTTGGGTGAAAATAAGACAAATTGGAAGCCCAACATCCCCCCATGCTGACCATGTTGCATGTCCTCATGCAAGGAAGTCTAGTACTGTCACTTCCTCGAAAAAAAATAAAATTAGAAACATTTATAGGCATTCAAAATGACGTTCCTCCAATTTTTCGCGATCAAGCTTCCTACTCTAGTTAAATCTTTCTCTTAAAAGAGAGTGTCTGCTGGACTCTTTATTTTCTCAGACCGATTTCAAGAAAATGTAAAACAATAATTTCCATGGAAAAACTTAATTGCAAGGATGGTGTTATTACTTGAATAAAATAGAGAACTTTTAAAAATTTCAACAGAATATCTCAGAGGCATCCCTGATCAGAAGTTTCACTTTAATATCCTCATTGTAAACATGAGTGACCTGATTTTAAAAACCATAGTGTTAAAAGTAAACATAGAAATACTTTCCCATAGTGATCATTTTACCATTATCCATGTATAGTTGAATTTTCTCTTGTCTGTGCATAATGAGCTACCTGCACTAAGGGTTCCACGCTCATAAAAACAATTCCAAAAAGATAGAACTCCAATACATAACAACAGAAGGATTTTAAAGCCATTCTCAAAGAGATTTATAGTGAGTTCAGGGAAAGGCAAAAGTAACCAAGTAAACCATAGTGTAAAGTGAACTTTAATACCACAGGCATGGCCATGCTGCCAACATGCGCCTATAGCCTCGACATGGGTACCTTTAACCTCATGAAATGATTTTGTCCCACCTATTAGATATAGATTCAGATTCATTTAAGAACATTTACTTTTTCTCTTTTATAATTTAATTGAAGTTCGTTGTCCTAGCTTGGTAACTAGCTATTGACGGTGCCATTCACGAGAACTAACAAGAATGAACAAGTCGGCTCGCAATGAGAGCTCTTGTCTTCCAGTTTTTCAGCTGAAATCCATTACCCTGGTTTGGTGACTAGTGTGGTAATGTAATTCTCCTTACGACCCATGATAATAGTAGGTCGGCTCGCAATGAGACCTCTTATCCATCAATTAATTTTTTTATGTTTTTTAGAAAAAACTCTGATTATAATGAACCTCAGATGGGTTACTTAGTAGGTGGGGAAGCAAATATACTCCTTAAGAGTGCAGGATGACGTGAATTTTTTTTTAATTACTATTCTTTATTGGTTGTTCATGCTATCCTAAGAAATTATTTAAAGACATCTCAGATAATGACCAAAAACATTTCTTGAGTTGATCATGGCAGGGTTCTTTATGAAAGCTTATTATTTTTTTGTCGGTGTGGTCCACCATAAGAGGTATTCCATTGATCCCTTTGAAGAGGACTTTAAAAAATATTTTCTAGATGATAGTTCATTAGGATAGGAAAAAAGTATTACATGTAGCTTATAACTGTTGGAGCATAAAAAGGTATCTTTTAAACAACTAATTAGCCTACATTAATTATCAATCCGAGAGCGACTTTTTATTTCAAGAGTGTACTCTGTCTGAGGCCGCAATTAACTAAGATTAATGCTATGAAAATGTAGTATAAAATTATAAATACAAGAGTAAACAGATGCTTGTAAAGAAATCTAATTACAGTAACATAAATGGAAATGCTCTGAAATCTTAACTACATCAATCTGCAAACCATCAATCAGGGATACAGTAGTAGTAACTCCTTCCCTTAGAAATCGATGCAACTGAAATCACACTGAGGCAAGATAACCAATCTGGGGACTTGGAAGCAGTAACCAGTGTCCTCTACAGTTGGTGGTCTTGTTCTTAAAGCAATCAAAATGAAATCAAACTTAAACTACTTTCTAATGAAAATAACTGAAAGGAACTTCAAAGGCTAGAAAGGAACAACAACTCGTAATTCCTATGCATACACAGCAACTATAACTAATCTATCTGCTAATCTGAAGCTATGAATCAGAAATGAATAGTAAACAGAAATGGAACAACAACATGAATTGAACAGAAATGATAAATTTAACACAATCAAGCAACTAATCTCAATACTTCAACCCTGTCGACAATCAATACCATGAAACAGTCAATCATAAAGAATCATAGACCAATAGAACAGTAACTAGAATTGAATATAGAACAACAAAGCTTTATAAATATAGCAAGGTAAATAAACAACGAATACACTTCTTGCAAATGATAAAATAGCAGTGCAGTTCATTAATGCTCACAACAAATCAACAACAATCAATCAACTCTGCAATCATAATAAACCGAAACGCGACTTCACACAACAGTAAGAAAATATTAGAAATACAAACAGTAGGGTAATTACACCAGAGCCGGGCCCTTAGCACCAGTGAAACACTGCTAGGCTACTTCAGAACTTGAGAGATGAAATGAAATGCGTCTTTGATATTAATCGAACATAAAGTATTACAGAGACTGCTCTCTTAAAGTCAAGAGTCAATAAACGCAATATTACAGAAGAAATGTTTTTAATACAAGAATCTCCGACCCCTTTAATCACTCAAGGCATTGCCTTATATATCAGACCCTGATAGACAAGACGAGGAATAAGATGAGGCTTGAACAGCGATTCCTCAGGATCGAAGGATCCTGAGGGATTCACTTCCCTTCATTTAGTTATCATATGGTTTACTTTGACTGAGGCCGAGTTGCCTCCTGCCTTTTCTTAGTGATGCGTTCGGATTTCCTTGTCTTTGGCAGGATTTGGTCTAACGCTGGTGGAACAGCAGTTGCATTCATCTCAGCCTCATCTTTGGTATAGCTATTCACTTCATCTAATTCATGTTTTATCAACAAAAATCAATATTTAGTCATATTTTTGCAATAAACATAAACCTTTCCAGTTCTACCATAATTCTTATAATAAATTACCTTTCTAAGGTAAAAAGGATTATGTCTATAGTTACAAAAGAATGAGAAAATACACAGTGATTTCATACCTTTTCCACTGCCCAACATACCCCCCTGCTTAATCTTTTTCATGTCCTCATGAAAACTATAGTTCACATGGAGAGCAGTTAAAGAATAAGCTGGATAAGGTTTTTCATCAAAAGGCCTAAAACCATGCACTGGAGCTAATCCTTTGAAAACATGCTATGTTTATCCTTCGGGTAGTTCATAAATGGCTTTGTAGTCTGTAGCAGGATACCATGCAATGGGGCTTCGAAACCTACACCCTAGCCAGAATGGTCCTTCTTTTAAAATGAGATTACTACAGGAAACCAAGCGGTCTGCAGCTAGCCCAAAGTTTTTATAATTAAATGGTTCTCTAATTTTCACATTCTGATTGGAAATTCTCCATCGAACCTTAGCTGCTATGTAAGCCTGGTTTCTAATAGATAGGAAATAATTTGTCCCGTTCAAGATAATCGATTTATGGACAGGCCCCAATGCTTGGATATCACCTTCCTTTGTCATCAAACTCTTCTGCCTAGCCCAAAATTGAAATGGGTCCTGACTTTCACTCCTAACCCACAAATCTAATTCATTTTCCTACCTTTGAAAAAAATTATAGGCTTTAAGCCATTTTAACTGATTAACAGCAAAGGAAATAAACACCTGATATTGGATATCTCCCACAAAAGGGGTAGGGTTTGACTCACAATCATTTTCAAGTATTAGATTATGCAAATAAAACTCACACAAAAGGCGTTGTACCTTTACCCCATAGAGTTTGCAACATGATACAAAGTCATCTATAGTTTTTAGCTCTATAGATTTTCCTGCCCTAACTGCCTTAATCTTTAGCTGTAAATATCTTTCTAATAAAAATAAAGGATAGTTTTTGGCAGGGCATCTACAGGCTAAGACATCAGTGTACAATGAGCAGAGAGTGTCCATTCGATTGTGGGCTAATTTTAATTGATGCATTATCTTTTCAGCCTTTTCCTCTGCTTTTCGACACATTTCGTGCGCTTCAACTTCAGCTTCATGGATAGTCTTCATCTGCTGCTGCAACTTCTAATATTTCTTCCTAGGGACAGTGTCTTCTTCCAAATTTTTCCTTTCCAATCGAGCCTGTGCCAACTCATCTTGGAGTCTGGCTAATGTAGGGTCACTAAAAGTATTCTGACTACTAGCTTGCATGTTTTCACTTGAAATGGGTCCCTCTGGAACAACTTGTGTTGGAACAACTATTTGTTGTTCCATATCTCCATAATTAGGCTCAGGCATGGCTTCTGCAACTTGGGGGTTCATCTTAGCGGCCACTCTTCTCTTTTTTGAAGTTCGCTTGGTAGCTATGCTTCTTCTCTTGGGGGCTCACTTAGGCATTTGTTTCATTCTCAGAACCCTAATGGTTTGCCTGAGTTTTTCCACGAGTCTCTGAAGCTTCACTCGTTCCCTTCGAAGCTTTTCAATCTCAGTTATTTTCTTCCTTTTTCTTAATGGAATAGTTGTTCCTTTTTCTGAACCTGTATTCTCAACAGGGTTTTGGTCCTCATCAGCCATGCCTTCAGTTGGGTTTTCTTCTTGGGGTTCTTCTTCAATATTCATATGCCCTTGGCTAAATTCTTCAGGAATTATACCCTTAATTGATTCTTCAATCCCCTGAGAGCTTCCAAGTTGGGATATTGCTTTGGTGTTCTCCTTTTCTTATTCATGCTTTTCAGGGGAAGCAACCCTAGCTGACTCTATCACCTCATTAGGGTTTGCTATTTCATTCAGCATTTCTTCCGCTGTTTCTTTGTTGATAGCAGAGTGCTCCTGCAACTAATTAATATCAATGTTAAGATCCAAAGGGCTATGAGGCTGCACATAGTCACTCATATTGGCCAGAATTTGGGCCAATTGATCTTCCTGTAAAGGGCTTCATGGTGAACTTACAGTAATATTTTCGGGAGGCTCTATTCCTTCTCTTTCACTACTATGATTATCTTCGTCCTCATCACAGGTATGATAGCTACCTTCTTCCTCATCCGAATATCGAATTTCTCCTTCAATTTCCTCTTCCTCAGTATTTCCTTCTTCTACACTGGTTTGTTTCTCACCACTGGTGTGGTGACTTATTTCTTCTTCATCCGAGTAGCGAATTTCTCCCTCCATTTCCTCTTCTTCATCAGTACGAGGACTTCCTCCTTCCAATTTTGGAGGTTTTTCATCCTCCGAGCTAGGCAATTCTAAGGGCTGGCTACTGTTGCCTGGAAGTCCTTCTATCATTCCCCTACTTCATTTTGAACAGAGGGACTGTCTGCGAATTGATGGCTTAGCTGTTAAGCTAGCCATTCTCTTCCGTTTTGGGGCAGGTAAATCTAGCCCTCCATCAATGGAGAATATCAACTCTTCCCAGCTGGTTTGTTGTTGGGTGAGGCTACGACTCACTATTAATATGATTAGGCAATGGTGGCTTACCACCATGTCTGCATGCTGAGCTTTTCTTATACTATGGGTGATATCATGCAGTAAGGAATTTAAAAATGCAGGCAAATTTACAGTGAATTTCTATTTTAATACAACGAGTAACTTAAGGTGGTAAGGTCTTACCACATCTTTCCTTCCATCGCATATTATATAGGCCTGTACTATCTTGGCCAATTCTGTCCCTGGTTCTCCCAATGATGTTGGCTGAACTCCTTTTCCTTTGCTAACCAATGTCAGTCCGTCATCCTGAAAAATCTTCATGGCTTCTTGAAGCCTGACCTTCTTCGGGATTTGATCTACATGCAGACATCCGCACCCCCCCTGAAGGATAATAGGTTGTCCTCGACCATCAATTTAGAGAGGCAAGTGTGGCACAACAGTTGTACAGCAGGAAAAAGTAGGCATAATTATGATACATTCAATCAAATTATAGCAATTACTAAAATCAATGTGTGTGATAAATCGTAAATAGATATAAAATCGTTTGTAATGATTCAAATATAAGGACAAGGGACAGCTTAAGATAAACATAAGTACATATGCATTTATTACCCACTTCAAACTAATATGATCGTTTTATAATGATTTTCATGTATAATAGGTTCGAAATCAAAGGTTAAGGATTCATACTTTCATTTGATAATAGAGATATAGGAAAAAGGGTTTAATATGACTATTGATGTGTATAAATGTGACTCCATTACCATCAGCAGAGCTCTGTTGCCCACAGGTGTCCATAACCTTGACAGAGTTGCTTTCTCACCCTTGGAACCATTGTCCTTTATTTATGCTGAGAAAGTGCTTTGTTAAATGTCATAACGGAGGCCATTGTGCTAGCTTGGTGACCAGATAAATCACAATGCCATTCACCAGGAAGAAGTGAAAAGTGGGCAGGCCATCTTGTGATGAGACTTCCTGTTCCAAGGACTTCTTAATTTTTTCAATTGTCCATTGGACCATATCCTTGGTTTGGTGGCCATGACGGGAATGCCACTTCACTGAATTCCTTATGATCATGGTAGGATAGCTCTTGATGAGACCCCCTATCCTCCATCTGCCAAATCATAAAATTATTAGTGAACTATGTAAATATTTTCTTTTTCATATAACACTTTCCTAGTTATTCATAAAGGATGGCTCAACACTCCTTAAAAGTAGGGATGGTGGAAGAAGTCTGAACATCTCAATAGAAAAGAATATGCCCTTATTCCTACTCCCTAAATAAAAATCAAAGAAAGTTATAATATATGGGAAAGAACCAATCATGATAAGGATAATCGATCAGATTAATTTAGTGGTAGTAAAACAACAAAATCATGTTATTGATTATGTCCCTTTTTCCCTTTTTTTATCATTACTAAACAACCTTCTTAAAAATGACAATTTCTTTTGATTTGCTGATTACAGTAAGCTTTAATTTGTATGATTGTATATGAATAGTATGTTTGCCTTTAGAAGAGTCAACATAAATCTTAAAAATGCTAATCTAAAACAAAAAAAAATCCACTCAAAAGGTGTTGTTCCTTTAAAAAGAACAGTAGAAACAATATGCGGAACTGTTGTTCCTTCCGAAAGGAACAGCAAAAATTTGCGAAACTGCTGTTCCTTTCGAAAGGAACAACAGAAGTGTTGTTCCCTCAGAAAGGAATAGCAAAAACTCAAAACAAACGAAATAAACAGAGTTTTGAAAAAAAACAAAATTCCATGAAACAAACAACAAAAACTCAAAATAAACAAAATAAACAGAGATATGAAAAAACGAATTCCATAAAACAAACAATCCAAACAAATGAACAATCTTTATGTACAAAATTTAAAAAAAGAAATGATTTAATAAACTGGTGCCGAGGAGGAGTTATCCCCTTCAGCCATAATTTTCATGTAGAATCTTCCTGTAATTGTTGGTAAAATGATTCTCGGGTAAGCGGTTTACGATACAATCGTACTCGATGACCGTTTACTTTGAAGGAATGCCCAGATCCATCAATGGTGGTTAATGTAATAGTGCCATTTTCATGCACTTTTTATATTTCCTAGGGTCCGAGCCATCGTGTCTGGAGTTTCCCTGGAAAATCCTGAAACCTAGAATCATATAGGAGTGCTCAGTCTCCTTCGTGGAAGATGTTTTCCTTGATAAGGGCGTCATGCCATTTTTATCTCTGTTGTTGGATTAACGCTATATTCTAAAGAGCAGAGAGCCTAATTTCATCTAATTCATTAATTTTCTGCAGTCTTTTGGCTTGGGCTTCATTTAAATCTAGACCTACCTTTTGAGCTATTCTTAATGTCTGAATTTCAAATTCTATTGGAAAGATGGGTTCTTTTCCAAATACCAATTTATATGGTGAATATCCCGTAGTGGGTCTCCACGTTGTTCAATATGCCCACAATGCTTCTGGCAATCTGTAGGCCCAATCTCGTTTGTGTGAGGTAACAGTTTTTGTTAATATAGATTCAATCACTTTGTTCGTGCTCTCTACTTGGCCATTGGCCTGTGGGTGGTATGGGGTTTTAATCTTGTGCTAAATGTGATAGTTTTGTAGTGTTTCAGCTAGTTTATTACCTACAGACTGTGGTCCTCAATCTGTGATTATATCCCTTGGGAGGTCATATCACACAAAGATTTGGAAAAGAAATTGTATTACAGAGTCCTCTGTAGCTTTTGAAAGTGCCTCTGCTTCAACCCATTTGGTGACATACTCAGTTGCAACTAGGATATCTGTTTTTTGGTTTGATGGAGGGCTAATAGGGCCAAAAAAATCAAGCGCCCAGCATTCAAATGGTTCAATTACTAGTTAAGGGTTCAAAGGCATTTCATCAGACTGCCTGGGGCAACCTGCCCTTTGGCAGCTATCACAGGCCTGCACAAATTTTTTGGCATCTTTAAATATGGTAGGCCAATAATAGCCTGTTCGTAAAACCTTATGGGCAGTTCTACGATCTGCAAAATGCCCGCCACACTGCCCATCATGGCATGCTTTAAAAATATCAAATGCATTGTCCTCCTGGACGCATCTTTTTATTTGCATATATGCCCCTATGTGAAATAGGTAGCCCCCAATGCAAGAAAATCGGATACTACGCTGTATTATCTGTTTTCGTTCATTAAGGGATAGATGTTTAGGTAATTTACCTATTGCCAAATAATTTGCTATATCAGCATACCATGGGGTTCTGACAGTAACAGCGAACAAATGTTCATCTGGGAAGTGATCTTCAACTGCTTTTGTATCTATTGGCTTTGGCATTCTTGACAGAAAATCAGCTACAGGGTTCTCTTTCCCAGGTCGATCTTTGATTGTAATGTCGAATTCCTGCAATAAAATCAACCATCTTGTCACTCTTCCATTTGTAACAGGTTTATTTGCTAAGAATTTAATGGCAGAGTGATCAGTATATAGTACTAGAGGATACCCTGTTATATAATGTCTAAACTTATTTACAGCATGTACTACAACTAAAAATTCCTTCTCAGTCACAGTATAATTTAATTCAACAGGGGATATATTTTTGCTAATATAATATATTGCATATGGTTTCTTGTCTTCCTCCTGCCCATGCACTTCTCCAATTGCTGTGTTTGAGGCATCAAATGAAATTTGGAATGGAAAATTCCAATTTGGGCCCCTCAGCACTGGGGCTGTTGAAACAAGCTTTTTCAGATCGTTGAAGGCATTGTCACATTTATCTGTCCAAATAAAATCAACATTTCCAGTTAGTGCATATAAAGGTGCAGCTATTCGAGAATAATGTTCTATAAATATCATATAATAACCAGAAAATCCAAGAAAACTACGTACCTCTGTTTGTGTGGTGGGTGTGGGTATTAACAAAATTATCTAAATTTTAGCTGGGTCCACCTGAATTCCAGCTGCTGAAATATAGTGCCCTAATATAACTCCTTCGGTCATCATCATATGACATTTTTCATGGCTTAAACAAAGCCTAGTGTCAATACATCTTTGCAACACCTTTTCTAAATTTTCTAAGGCTGGCTCAAAATCATCCCCATAAGGTGTGAAGTCATCCATATATACTTCGAGCCCTTCATTTATTAAGTCTGCAAAGATGCTGAGAATGGCCCTTTGGAATGTAGCAGGGGCATTGCATAGGCCAAAGGGTAAGACTCAGTAGGTAAATTTCCCCCATGGACGGGTAAAAGTAGTTTTGTCTTGGTCTTCAGGGGCAATCTGGATTTGATTGTACCCACTGAAGCCATCGAGGAAGGAAAAGAATTTCTTTCCTGCCAATGTGTCTAATACCTGGTCAATGAAAGGAAGGGGAAAGTGGTCTTTCTGGGTTTCCTTCTTAAGTTCACAGTAATCTACACATATTCTCCACTTTCCATTCTTCTTTGGTACCACTACTAATCGAGAGACCCACTTGCTATCAGATATTGGGTAGATGAAATTAACATCCAATAGTTTTTGTAATTTAGCTTTCACAATATCTTTAAGGTGAGGGTTTAGTCTTATTTGGGGTTGGCGAATGGGTCTCGCATCTTTTTCAATATAGATGTGGTGTGTACACAATTGGGTGTCAATTCCCTTCATGTCTGGGTAATCCCATGCAAAGGCTGCTTTGTATTTCCGCAATAGTTGGACCAACTTCTCTTCTTGTTCAGCAGTCAGATTTTTGTTAATGTTTAGAGTTTTTACCAGCTCAATTTCTACAATCTTACTATCGTACACAGAAGTAGTGGGTATTACTTGACCAGGAATGTATTTCAAAGGATTCTCTTCTTCCTTATTATCAAATGCTGCCTTGATCATGTGACATTGTAGATGGGATCTGATTCGTGCTTTATTAATAAAACTATTGATGATATCATCCTCTATTTGATCTTTAAAATCAAGAGAATTTTCTATAGTTAGAGGTGATCTCATATTTTCCATAAGATATGATACAAGTTGTTTTCTTGTTTTGATTATTGATAGGCTTGGCTGGGCTGGGGGATATAAAGCTAAATTCTTGACATAGTTCCCCCTTGTTATTGTCATGTTGCCTTGTTGGCATCCAATATAAGCATCGGCAGTTGCCAACCAAGGTCTACCTAAGATTAACAGGTGTCCATCTAGCCGGTTATTTGGATTGATAACCAGGAAGTCAGCAAGGTATTCCCAGGAATCTACAGATACCATTACATCTTGTGGTATACCCTCTGGTTTGACTACCGATTAGTCAGCCAATTCCAATAAGGTTGTTGTTGGTTCTAACGATGTAATGCCAAGTTTTTGACAAGTGGTGGTTGTTAGGATATTGATTGCTGCTCCCAAATAAACTAAGGCATTTGGAAACAAATACCCCTGGATTTGCACTATCACTATGGGATTTCTTGGGTCTCCATATTTTATGGGTGTTTCCATTCCTGATAATAATTCAGATAAAGTACCGACTATTTGGACAGTTGGATTGGTGGTTGTTCTCCTCTTTGGCTTCTTTATGCATAATTCCTTAATGGTTTTTGCATATATAGGAATGTCTTGGATAGCTTGGAGGAGAGGGATTTTTATACAAAATTTTTTTAATTCTTCCAGAAGATCAAAATTAGGATGTTCTAATGGGCATGGTATGATTATTCATTCTGGGAATGGTGGGGAGGAAGTTGTTACTTGTTGTTGATTTTGTTGTTGAACCTCCTTCTCTTTTTGTAACGTTTGTTCTACACGTAACGGATCTTCAATATGAACATTATTATTTCTCTCTGTTTCTACTATGCACCCAGACCTTAATTGAAGGTCATTACACTCCCTCAGTTCATTTTTTATTTCTGGAGGTTCCATTATTTGGACAGAATAAACTGGCCTATTGTTTGGGTTTGGGTTGGGCTAGGCTAGGAGTTTTGGTCTTAAGTTGGTCTAGGGGTTTGTATAGGGAGCTGGTAGTGTAGGTTGAGAGAGAGGGATTGTTCCAGCTGGCTGATTTGTAGGCCTTTGCTAGGCCTGAATCTGTGAAGTAGAGGGGGACCATTGTGTTGGATAATTATTATTTTTCCAAAACGGTGGGCAGAAAGGAAAACTAGGCCAATTAGTTTGATTTTTTTTATTTGGCCAAGATGTTGTAGGGAATGGCTGTTGTGACTAATTGGGGAAAGGTGGTTGATTTTTCCACATTCCATTATATTGCTGAGCATTGTATTGAGGAGGCTGAAAAGAAGAAAATGGATCAGTTGGCATACCTGATTGTCGTGGCTGCCATTGTCGGAGCTGATTAAGAAGACATACCACTTATGATTATTCTTCCACCTCCTTATAAACTGCTTTTAGGCCAGGAAGCGAGGGACATCCTTCTGTAGGGTGATCCTTCGTACAAATGGCACAAACTTTGATTATATCCAACGAACATTCTTTGTGGCTGTGTTTCTTCCTGCATCTAGCACATAATATCGCCAAAATTTTGCTCTGCTTCTGCTTGCTTTTGTTTGGCTTGCATAATATCGAATTGCGTTGTTAGAGTCCCAAGTATATCTGTCTTAAAATATTCTAGCAATTTTCCAATCTCTGCATGAGTCACACCTTCATTAGAGGTTTTTTTGTCTCTTGTAATCATATCATGTTCTGTTGATTTTAGCCTTGTGTTGCCCCTCGAACTCCTGATACACAAATCAATGATGTTAGCATAACTTTCCTGATATATATCACCTTTTCCCATAATATTCAATGTTTCAACCCATTGATATTTCATTCCCCTAATTAATGTAGTTTTCAACACATTATCAGGTAAGGGTAAGGATGCATAAGGAGATCTCTGAAGATTGTATTGAAACCGTTCCACATATTCTTCCAAGGTTTCATTTCGTTTTGCTATCATTTGGAATATTTCATCTTTTAGTTCCCGAGACCTGCAATAATCTTGATACTTCTTTAAAAACACAGCTTTCATCTGATCCCAATCAGTTATGACACCCCCACCTAACCCCATAAACCATCGTAAGGCTGCTCCTTTTAATGTAGAAGGAAATAGTTTTAATTTTTGGGGATCGGTGGTATAATCATATCCCCTACATAACACATCGAATTCAAACAAAAATGCATCTGGATCTTTTGATGTTAAGCCATGAAATGTGGGATATGTTGAAGGGGAATGACCTTCATAGGTGCATTAACTGCAGTATCTACTATAGGATATTGCAACGTAGAGGTTTGCTGGGGTGTGTGCTGGTTCTGATTTTGGTTCTGGGCCATTTGGTCGAAGATGTGCCAATATCCTTCTGGGATCTCAAGGTAATTCCTAGGCTAGCTAGAAGGAGCAGGAATGGCCTTGACAGCACTTCCCTAGTCTGGAACAATAAGTATTCCTTGTTGACCTACTGTTCGAGGAGATTCAGAACCTTGGTTTTGAATCATTTTAACAGCACTTCCCTTATCTGGACTGCTTACTGTTTGGGCTATTTCCGTAGGAGATTTTGATTCTCCTGTTTCTTCTATTTCTTCTTCTCCTTCATGGAGTTTACTAGAGTTCCCTTCTTGAGGGGAAATTATGCAGGGATTCTCAATTTCTTGGGAATCTTGCTCAATTCCTTCTGTTTGACTATGTATCTCAACAAAGGCTTCAGATGGTGACTCTGTGGCCTGAAGGGAACTAGTAGGCTATCTAGAGATAACTCTCCTAGGTCCTACTGATGGCTGAGATTCAGTTCTTTTAAGGATTTCGTCAATAAAAGTTGTCTGCCCAAGGGTCACCGGTCCCTTAGGTTTTTCAATTTTAGGAGGAATTTTGTTTTGCTTAGTTGTTCTATTCATTCAAGAAAACAAGCCTTCATTCCTACCTAAAGAAAGAATCTTACCTACTTCTACTATGAAGCGGGCTATGAGCAAGTGTGTTTCTTTCCTGGTGCACAGGTTCTTACCTTCCATCTTTAATACCCAATTCTTCGCAAGCAGAAGAAAATCAGTTGTGCATCACTCTTTTGAAATGGCATACACTCTCCCCGGCAACAGTGCCAAAATGTTGGAGCATAAAAAGGTATCTTTTAAAAACCTAATTAGCCTACATTAATTATCAATCCGGGAGCGACTTTTTATTTCAAGAGTGTACTTTGTCTGAGGCTGCAATTAACTAAGAGTAATGCTATGAAGATGTAGTACAAAATTCTAAATACAAGAGTAAACGGATGCTTGTAAAGAAATCTAATTACAGTAACATAAATGGAAATGCTCTGAAATCTTAACTACATCAATCTGCAAACCATCGATCAGGGATACAGTAGTAGTAACTCCTTCCCTTAGAAATCGATGCAACTGAAATCACACTGAGGCAAGATAACCAATCTAGGGACTTGGAAGCAGTAACCAGTGTCCTCTACAGTTGGTGGTCTTGTTCTTAAAGCAATCAAAATGAAATCAAACTCAAACTACTTGTTGATGAAAATAACTGAAAGGAACTTCAAAGGCTAGAAAGGAACAACAACTCGTAATTCCTATGCATACATAGCAACTGTAACTAATCTATCTGCTAATATGAAGCTATGAATCAGAAATGAACAGTAAACAGAAATGGAACAGCAACATGAATTGAACAGAAATGATAAACTTAACGCAATCAAGCAACTAATCTCAATACTTCAACCTTGTCAAAAGTCAATACCATGAAACAGTCAATCATAAAGAATCATAGACCAATATTACAGTAACTAGAATTGAATATAAAACAGCAAAGATTTATAAAGATAGCAAGGTAAATAAACAACGAATACACTTATTGCAAATGATAAAATAGCAGTGTAGTTCTTTAATTCTCACAACGAATCAACAACAATCAATCAACTCTGCAATCATAATAAACTGAAACGCGACTTCACACAACAGTAACAAAAGATTAGAAATACAAACAGTAGGGTAATTCCACCAGAGCCGGGCCCTTAGCACCAGTGAAACATTGCTGGGCTACTTCAGAACTTGAGAGATGAAATGAAACACGTCTTTGATATTAATCGAACATAAAGTATTACAGAGACTTCTCTCTTAAATCTAAGAGTCAATAAAACACAATATTACAGAAGAAATGTTTTTAATACAAGAATCTCCGACCCCTTTAATCACTAAAGGCGTTGCCTTATATATCAGACCCTGACGGACAAGACGAGGAATAATATGAGGCTTGAACAGCGATCCCTCAGGATCGAAGGATCCTGAGGGATTCACTTCCCTTCATTTAGTTATCATATGGTTTACTTTGACCGAAGTCGAGATGTCTCTTGCCTTTTCTTAGAGATGTGTTTGGATTTCCTTGTATTTGGCAGGATTCGGTCTAACGCTGGTGGAACAACAATTTCATTCATCTCAACCTTGGCTTTGGTATAGCTGTTCACTTCGTCTAATTCTTGTTTTATCAGCAAAAAGAAATCTTTAGTCATATTTTTACAATAAACATAAACCTTTCCAATTCTACCATAATTCTTATAATAAATTACCTTTCTAAGGTAAAAAGGATTATGTCTATAGTAAAAGAATGAGAAAATACACAGTGATTTCATACCTTTTCCACTGCCCAACAATAACAATATCCTTTACTAACTTGTTAATCCATAATCAAAGTCACTTTAAAATATGAGGTATTAAGTGTAAAATTATTCTGACAAGTCTTACCATGAGAGTGCATGATAATGGAAATTTCAAAAAGATGTGCTTTTAAGGAATCACAAGATCAAGAGTGTTTTTATACATATTTATTCATTATTATTGTATTATCCTACCCTATTTTTAAAGAAATAAATATCACCGTTAAGTGTAGGTGTACTTCCAATTAAGCCATGTGTGTAACAAAATTTTGGTTATACTCACTTAGTTTTAAATAATAGACTTCAATACATACCAAAGTGTGAGAAAAAAGTTGGTTCGATTGATATGGTACCAAGGGATGTAAAATAATGAGGGAATAATGTGTGTTTATGGCTATTTGAAACCACGATTCAATGGAATCCACATGTTTTTGATTCTCCAACTGATGCAAGTATTCCACAATTTGATACTCACTTTCCTGGAGGCACAAAGGATTTAGGGAAATAAAAAAGATAAATCCCTTAAGTTCGGGCTCAAGTATTTTATTTTCAAATTGACAAGAATGGTTGAGAGAGATTCTAGGGTTTTTAGCTTCAACACAATTTTTAGAACAAGTTCCAATGAAATAATACTCCTCTAGTGGTCTTTGAATTATATCTTCCTGGGGTGAATGCTCTGCAGTAGTGGGGGAAGTCTCCAAATTCATTCCCTTTCCAAACATGGAAGATGTATCATTATGTTCAACATGGGAATCAACGGGAAGAATAGGTGTTTCAAACTGTTGTGAAACCTTATGGTTTAGATTAAGGTTTAGAATATGGTTCGGGGTAGGTTTCTGGTTAAGGCTTGGAATATGATTTGGATTTTGATTGGGGTTAGGCTTTGGACTAGGGTTAGATCTAGGTTTCAAATTAGAACTAGGGTTAGGTCTGGGTGTGGATTAGGGTATGGACTAGGGTTAGGGTTTGGACTAGGACTAGGATATGGATTAGGGTATGGAGTAGGGTTTGAATAAGAGCTGGGGTATGGTTAAGGACAAGAATAAGGGTAAGGATTAGGATAAGGGGTAGGGTATGGATTAAGGCTAGGGTAAGGTTTAATATGCAGCTAGGACCATGGAGGAGGATAACTTAATGGTGCATTGGAAAGAAATTGTGGCTGTTGTTGGTGCTCATATGATTGAATTCGCATGGTAGATTTCCCTAGAGATAAGGATCCAAATTATTCTTGAGGCCATGGAGATATCTGGCTTGAGGAAGAGGGCCAAGGAGAGAGCCACTACGGCCCTAAAGTAGGATATTCAATTGGAGGAGGAGTAAAAGGTTGCCATGAAATTCCAAGATTATAAATATGCTAAGGAGATTGTTCAGGAAAATAAGCATTATTCCAAGTATAAAATGATGATAAGTTTTGATTTATACCTAGAAATTGATTCGATTCCTTACTTTATTTCCTGAATACTTTTAGTAATCCTGGTAGTAATAGGCAATGTTCAGTTAAATGAGCCTCCTCACAAATTTTACAAATATTTAGGCTATGAATGGACACCTTCCAAGGAAGTGTTTCTTCATACTTTTGGTGCAAAAGATAAGTGGTGGTCTTCATCCTTTTCATATTCTTCCTGCAAATCATCCAATTTTGAAACCAAATATTTAATAATATAATTTTTTGTGCCCAAGAAAATTGTTAAATTTTTCACTTGTTAATTCCTCATTGGATGAGTTGTATGTCTCTGTAGCAGTGTAAAAATTCCTCATTGAGTGATTCCTCAAAATACCATTTTCATGTTTTTAACAAGCCCACTGGTACATTTGTTAGCACATGAATAGTGTGTATGTGGGGTAGGATGGGGGGTTCTCACAACATTAAAGAAAATGAGAAACCTTAAAGCAATCTTCTTACAACATTAAATGAAATGAGAAACCTTAAAGAAATAGTGAAAGAAATAAATAAATTCAAAGAACATAAATTTGCAAGAGAAACTAGGTGAAGGAAACAAACCAAATGCGGCAGATCACCAAGTTCAATCCCCTGAGCGCCTCCCCAACAATGACGCCAAAATGTTGGTTGCAATATAGGGACTATAAATTTACCAACGTTTAATTTGTCAAACCAGATAGTTCATGAACTTCGAGACGCAGCACTGGAAATGCCAGAGAAATCCCCCAAAAACCTACAAATAAAACTCTAGTCTATCTTGTGCATTAATCTCGACAATAAATGAAATCCATCACTAAAAGAGAATTCAAGAAACATCAATCCAAACAATTAAATCATGTGGGAAATAAAAGGAAATCATGTGCTATTAACAATGCGAAAGGAAATTATAAGTTGGGAAAATATAAAGGAAATCAGGACTGGAAAACAAGCAGTGTCGACACAATATCAAAATATTGTAAATGCTGGAATAAACTCAAGAGAAATTCAAAACCATTATGCCTGCACTACTTCTACTTGCACTAATTTTTCTTGTGAAATTAACCTGAAAGAATTAACATCATCACAAATAAATTCACTATGTAAATGAGCTTATAAAAGAAATTTATTTAATATTAATATCTCGCCTTCCTTGTCCCCAAATATTAACCTTATAAAATTTTCCAGAAGCTTAATGGAAAATAAGTTTTATCGTTTCCAAAATAACGTATTTTCGATCACGGATTTTAGATAACATCGATTTATATGTGATTGTTGCTTCCTGAAATGATGCACAGGTTCTGGAATATAATTTAGATGGGTTTGGATCAATGCACATTACAACTCTTGGATGGACACAATTTGATATGAAGAAATATCTCAAGTGCAAGCACAACTTCTTCAATGCAGCAAATCGAATTGATTTTAGAGCTTAAAGGAAAACACTGCAGCAAATTAAATAACATTAACTTGAGGAAGGAAAGAGACTGAAAATAAATAAATGACTTCACACAATAAATAATAAATTGAATGTTATTTAATATAATAGATGGAGAGCGGTGTCAAGCTGGTCTAGTGGCCAACCCAGCTAGCTCACATCCTCGATTAACCTAGTTCACACAGCATTCAAAATCATTAGATGCAATTAATAAATAGACAGAGCATGCTGGAAAATGGCTTCAATTAATTCTTGAAAACAGTCTTTTACATCAAGTAGACAAACACTCTAATTCCAGCAAGATGAGAGGAGTGATCCGATGGTGATAAACGTGTGAGGCTACATTGGGACAACTCCTCTTCCCTTCTATGCCTTCCTCTCATGCGCACTGTCTTTGGCTCCCCTGATCAATTTCCCAACTCATGTCTGTCTAATTGATTGAATAATTAACTTGTTTGATCACGACAACTGATATATACATAGGATTTACAAATTGGGCTTTCAATCAGCCAATTAAAATAGAGAAGATTATTGGTTTTAACAATTTTCAGGAAATGAAATTAGTTTACAATAGAATGTTAAATTAGGGGACGATTATGGTGAATAGTTCATTTTTTCCCTGGAGTGGCGATATTCTGGAAAGTCCGATTTGACTAATCAATTTCTTCCCCAAACCGCTATCCAATTATTGGTTGAGCGATGTCCCAATTTAGATCTTACAGTAAATTAAACTCATGCCTTCTTCCAATACAGTGCAAGAATGATACAAATATCGTATTTATATAACTATCTCTATGCAAAGCATGAAATCTGTTGCACAATTTCTTGATAGTCGCAACTAAATGTTGTGTTGCATTCAATTTCACGTCCCTTGTCATAGCCATAGAGGAATAATTATTAGAGTGATGTTTGAATTATGGCACCACTCTAACTCCAATTTTGATTCCTTTGTCATCACGTGGTTGTGCTTTTCCAGGAGCCATACTTCACTTAAGGTAAGAGGATTAAGATGCAAGGCACGGTCTTCACATATATCACATAATGGAGTCTCAACCCAGAGCTCAGTTATCACAATGCTTCATTTTACCAGCAATAATTCCTTCATTGTGCATAAGTGTGTTGAGATTCAACGAGATGATGATCCTAGTGAAAATTCAGCACCTACACTAGGTGGGGCCTGCAGGTTATTTTTAGGTGTATGTCTATTTTTAGAATGGTGAGAAGAATATATTTATAGCATGAGTCTATTTATAGATGGTTGAGAAAATTCTATTTATATATGAGTTTCTATTTTTAGATGCATGGGAGAAGTCTATTTATAGATCGCATGTCTAAAAATAGAATCCATGTCGATTATTATTATCTCTTAATAATAATTAGACAATAAATAATAATATTTTCTCTTGAAGCACTTGATTTCAGTTAACTGATGTGGCAAACTAGTTGACTGAAGGAATTACGAGTTATAAGGTTGGTTGGTGGGACATGCAAGTGGACTTCGTTGTAACTGAGTGATACAAAGTTGTAATAGAGTTGGATGTGTAGTTATGTGAGTTGTAAAGTATTTTAACTCAGTTAAGTGAGTTAAACTCAGTTGTGCTAGTTATAACTAGTTGTAACTAGTTGTAACTAAAGATACACTAGTGAGAGATTAATGAATTAAATATTAAATTAATTCACATGGAGTGATATCACATGAAACTGAATATTTACTACTGTTAACTACATGCATGTCAGATCCAGTGGAGACCCAGTTGAGAGATAGGTGAAAGGGACAATTTGACTATCAATTGTGAAATTAGTGGATGCACACTTGCAACCAAACACACATTAGAGATGCCAATGAGGATTGCGCAGTCAAGGCAATGCAAGATCAAATTCATTCAGGGATTGTGATCAACAGGGATTGCATAGTGGAGGTAAGTTGTTAGGAGGCAGTAAATTGGCGCATGTATTTTCCAATTTTTTTATGACAGTGTGAGAAAATTGTATATTGTATTGAGAGCTCTTGGATTAGAGTTTTATATGATATTGTTTCATGATCCATGATATATACATAATATATGATAGTGGGGTTTTTAGCTTTATGCTTTCTCGGTAAAAGCATATGTGTTATGTGTGATTGATCTTTCTTCATGTGTTTGTAATTGGCGATTAAATTTCCGCAAAGATTTTAGTAGAAGGATTTTATATTTAAAAGTGGCATATAATTTTTAGATCAGGAGAATCCAGGAAATACATAAATGTATTAAAACTTATACATGGTATCAGAGCTAGGTTTATTTCAATATTGAAGCAGTAGTTGAGTTTTTTGGTGGAAACAATTTGAATTTGCTGCAATAGTTTCTTGGTGTGACAGTTGAGTAAACATCGAAATGGATTTCAATGGTTTTAAGTTAGAGTATACACTCGAGGGAAACTCGAACTACATTGCATGGAAGGATAGGATGGAGGCACTTCTTGAACATAATGACTTGAGGGAATTCATCGACAGTGATGTTTGTAAGCCCACTTCGAAGGATGTTGCATTACTTGACGCTTGGAAAAAGAAAGTAGCGAAGACAAGAAGGATTCTGTTGGAAGGTGTATGAGACCATATTGTCTCAATCCTTCATGCGAAAGCCACTCCATTTGCAATGTGGAAAGCTTTGACAGATATTTTCCAAAGCAGCAACAACCATAGGAAATTGGTGCTGAAGGATAAACTTAGAGAGATAAATATGGAGAAGGGAGAAAATATTCCTAAGTATCTCACAAATTTTGTCCAATGTCAAGATGAACTTGGGAGTGTGGGAATCATAGTTTTTGATGATGATTTGGTTAGATTGGCTCTCTTGGGACTTCCTAATATTTTGCATAGTTATCAAGAATTTGTCAACGGACGGGAAAAACTATCGGATTGGGAATGACTGTGGTCGGATCTAGTGCAGGAGGAGTTCAGGCAGATTACCAGAGATGGCTCTTCATCAAAGCATGATGATGAAGAGGAATTTGCTTTGGCTTCCAAGGAAAGGAAAGGGAAGGGGAAGAAATTCCACCCAAAATCCAAGGCTAAAGGCAAGAATCTGGATTTTTCCAAGGTGAAGTGTTTTCACTGTCACCGAACATGGGAATCTTGCAACTAACTGCCCACAGAAAAAGAAGAACAAGAAGGCTACTGGAGTTGTAGCTGGTGAGGCCCTTGCCTCGAAATTTGAATTTTTTTTCTCTTTGATCACATGCTTGGTTTCAAGTGCAATGGGATTGGTGTGGTATCTTGATAGTGGTGCTTCCTTCCACATGATAGGAGATAAGGAGCTTTTTAGTGACTTGGAGGAGAAATATCTCCAGATACATATAGAGATGGGCGACGATGGATGATACAGTGCGACCAAAATTGGTACCATTACCTTTGAGAGGGATTCAGGTAAACCATTTCTATTGAAATATGTTATGCATGTTCCAGGTCTAAAGAAAAACTTGGTCTTAGTCACGGTGTTGGAGGACAGAGATTATGATGTTGTTTTCAACGATGGAAAAAATATCTTGTGAAATAAAACAACGGGTAAAACCAAGAGAATAGGGATTCGAGTTAAAAATCTCTACAAGCTGCAGGTAGATGGCTATGCTGCAATGGTGGGAAAATAAGAAGAAGTGGTGAGCCAGGATGAGGGTGAATTATGGCACAGGAGATTGGGCCATCTTCACCATGGCACCCTGAAAATTTTGTAGCAGATTTCTACTGGACTTCCCAAGGGTACACTTGTGCAGTTAGATCAGTGAAAGGGATGTACTATGGGTAATTTTTTCAAGCCTACCTTTCATGAAAAGGAGAACCGTGCTTCGGTGATCCTTGAGAGAGTTCACACGGACATGTGTGGACCATTCTCGGTTGTTTCAATAGAAAAACATAGGTATTATGTTATTTTTGTTGATTAATTTTCTTGTAAATATTGGATCTTCTTCATGCAGAAGAAGGATCAAACATTCTCAAAGCTCTGTGATTTTAAGGCATTGGTTGAGAAAGAGTTAGGGAAGCAAGTGAAGGCTCTGTGGAACGATAATGGGGGAGAATACATCTCGAAATAATTCAAAGACTTTTGTAGCAAAGAAGAAATTTGAAGATAACTCATAACACCTCATAACCCACAACAAAATGGGGTTGCGGAGAGGAAGAACAAAATGATCGTGGGTGCTGCATGAGCTATGTTGCATGATCAGGGCCTACCAATGCACTTGTGGGCCGAAGCATTGAGCATTGCGGTTTATGTGCAAAACCGTTGTCCTAATAGAGTACTTGGCATGAGTACACCTGAAGAAGCTTTTACTGGTAAGAAACCGAATGTTTCTCACTTTAAGATTTTTGGCTCATCTGTTTATGTGTATGTGACCAAGAACACCAAGAAGAAGTTGGAATCAACTGCTAAAGTTGGGATATTTTTGGGGTACACAGAAACACCCCATAATTATTGTGTGTATTTTCCAAACAGTTGAATGACTATGGTGCGATGGGATATAAAATTCAATGAGGAGAAAGACATAAAGTTGTCACTTGAGGTGGAGCTAGACTTACATGTAGAGGAGGAACTTTTGGTTCCCAAAGATGAGTCTCTGGATGTGGATCAGCCATAGGAGGAGGTTCATAGAGTGGAGGAGTCCACTCACACAGAGCCAAACATCAGAACTGGCAGAAGGCGTACCAAAAAATCTGAGAGGCTGAAGCTTGATGCGGCACAGAATGTAGGAGTCCCTACTTCATAGTGCAGACAGAGACAATCTCCTAAACGATTCACTGGATACATGGCTCTCATGAGAAAATGTATTTTGACTGAGCCATCTTCCTTTCAGGAAGTAGTGCAGGATCCCACATGGGTAAATGCAATGGTGGAGGAGTATGACTCCATTTTTAAAAATAGTTCTTGGGAAATTGTTCCAAGGCCAGTTGATAGATCAGTGGTGGGTTCGATATGGATCTACAAGGTAAAGCAAGCTACTAATGGGAGTGTTGAGAAATAAAATGCCAAATTTGTGGCCCGGGGCTTCTCACAGATCGAGGGGATTGATTATGAAGAAACTTTTGCACCTGTTGCATGGTATTCTTCCATAAGGAACATCATTTATCTCTCAGTGGAGATGGGTTGGCACATTCATCAGATGGATGTGAAGACTACGTTCCTTAATTGGATCATTGAGGAAGAAGTGTACATTGAGTAGCCTGAAGGATTTGAGATCTTCAGCAACGAGTCGCATGTGTGAAAACTCAAAAGAGTGTTGTATTGGCTGAAGTAAGCACCCCATGCTTGGCAGAATTGGATTGATAGCTATTTCACTGGACTTGGCTTCACTGTTGGGTATGTGTTATATTCTTTCCACGAATAATCATGCGCGGAGTTGGGCACAATGGGGGGGTCACAGGGGGGGCAGTAGCCCCCCCCTGTCAGAGTCCGCGGTAGCGCCCCGGAAATTTTTTTTTGGTCTTTAATCTCCGGTGGGCGGTCCGCGCCCATGGTTTTGTGCATCATTTTGCAAATGGTTTTGGGGTACGATGGTTTTCGACCCCTAGTATTTTTGTAGATCCAGTCAAAGGAACTACGATTATGTTCTAATCCAGGGTTAATGGATTGGGGTTTATGTATGCTTCGGCATGTATATATATGTGTTGTAACACTAAAAGGAATATAATGAAAAATCAAGTTGGTCGTCCCAATTTGGCATCCAGGGGAAAATCTTTGTGTTTATCTGTTTTATGGTTTATGCTCTCGCTATTATTTATTTTCTGTTATAAGATTCGTGTGTAGATAATTTATGTTCAGGTTAAAACCTACGTTTGGTGTCAAAGTTGTTTCAGCTTCAAGGGGATGCCTTTGCTGCTAAGGGTTTTTTTCTCGGGCCTGAGGTAGACCCTATTCAGTGGGAGATCTGCGGGATCGATTCTTGTGGTGAAAGAAGATGGTGAGCGGCGGAAAGATAGAGATCGAGAAATTTAATGGTCAGAGTTTTGAGTTGTGGAAGCTCAAGATGGAGGATTTGCTGGTGGATAAAGATCAGTGGATCGCGGTAGATCCAGGTACTAAACCAACGGCAATGTCAGATGAAGACTGGAAGAAACTAGATCGGAAGGCTAAGAGCACAATATGGTTGTGTGTGTCAGATTCAGTATTGTTGAATGTATCTGGGGAAGCTACGGCGAAGAATTTGTGGGAAAAACTTGGGAATTTGTACCAATCTAAGTCTCTGGTGAATAAGTTGTTCCTGCGGAAAAAGCTGTATAACATGAGGATGAAGGATGGAGACTCGGTGACAGAGCATCTGAACGCCTTCAATACTGTGGTAAGTCAGCTGTCATCTGTTGATATTAAAATCTCAGATGAAGATAAGTGCATTAGTTTTTTGTGTTCTCTACCAGACTCGTGGGATAGTCTGGTTATTGCAATAGGTAGCAATACAACTACCTTGAATTTTGATGACATTGTCTCAGCCTTGCTGTCGGAGGAAATGAGATAGAGAAATATGGAGGGTCAAAATGGAGATGCCTTATCTGTACGAGGAAGGTCCCAAAATAGAAACAAGAATAAGGTTTCGAGTGGGAGATCTAAATCTAGAGGGAGATCTAAATCTCCTGGAAAGTTTGTAAAGGTGTGCTGGAAATGTGGAAAGGAAGGACACTACAAAAAGGAATGCAGATCTAAAGCTCCTGAGAAAGGAAAGGGATCTAATGAAGCTCCTTTTGCAGAGGCAAAAACCACCTCGGATGAAGGTGGGGATGTGTATTTGGCTTCTTCTTCAAATACACATGTAGATCATGAGTCATGGTTGATTGACTCAGGTGCATCCTTTCAATTCACTCCCCATAGGGAGTGGTTCTGCGAATATGAGAAATATGATGGTGGTGATGTCTTCCTAGGGGATGATAGGAAGGCCAGAATCGTCGGACGTGGAAAGGTCAAGCTGAAGCTGCAAGGTGGGAGGATTAGAACACTTCCTGGTGTTCTGCATATTCCTGCATTGGCCAGAAATCTGATTTCTGTAAGCAAGATGGATGATGCAGGTGTAAAAATAGTGTTTGAGAAAGATGCCTGCAAGATGGTTTGGGGAGCACTGGTATTAATGCGGGGAGTTCGGATTGGAACTTTGTACAAGCTACAAGGTAGCACTATTATTGATGGGTGTAAAAGTTATGTGGTTCCTGAAAATGGAGCGGAAATCCTAGTTGTCTCTGGAGAAAAGACCATGCTATGGCATCAAAGGCTTGGACATATTGGAGAGAAGGGCCTTCGGATACTGCATAGAAATGGTATGGTAGAAGGTATGTCTAATTTCTCTTTGGATTTCTATTTCTGTGAACATTGTGTATATGGGAAGCAGAATCGGGTGAGTTTTCCTTCTGGTGCTAAGAGGGCAAACAAGAAATTAGAACTTGTGCACAGTGATGTGTTTGGACCTGTGTCAGTTCCATCACTGGGAAATTTTGTGTGCTATGTTTCATTCATAGATGAATTCTCAAGGAATACATGGATATATTTCTTGAGGAAGAAATTTGAAGCTTTTGACAGATTTAAAGAATTTAAGGCTCTGGTGGAGAACCAGACCGAGAAGAAGATAAAGGCGCTATGGACAGATCATGGTGGGGAGTTCTGCAAGAAGGAATTTGAAGAGTTTTTTAAGAAGTGTGGTATAGAATGACAGAACACTACTCCATACACACCTCAGCAAAATGGAGTTGCAGAAAGAATGAACAGAACAATGATGGAAAAGGCAAGAAGCATGCTCAGTGGTACCGGGTTAGGACAAGAATTATGGCCAGAGGCAGTGGAGACTGCATGCTATCTGGTTAACAGATCACCTTCATCAGTGTTGGAGGATATGACTCCACATGAGGTATGGATTGGTAAGAAACCCTCTATTTCACATCTAAGGGTATTTGTATGTGATGCATATGTACATGTTCCAAAGCAGAAAAGGACCAAGTTGGATAATAAATCTAAAAGGTGCATCTTTGTTGGGTATAAGGATGGTTTAAAGGGTTACAAGCTTTGGAACCCAGAAACAAGGAAGGTTGTGTACAACCGAGATGTGGTGTTTAGAGAAGTGAAAGATGTTGTTAAACATGAATTCCTACCAAAGGAACCTGAGAAGATAGAGTTTGAGCTAAAGGAGGATGTATCAAACTCTACAACAGAAGAAGACTCAGAAGATGAAGAGCCACAAACTCCAGTTATTAGAAGACCAGTTCGGGATAGAAGGCAACCAGAAAGGTATAATCCATCTGCTTTCTGTTCAGGTTTTTCCTTAACTATAAATGATGATGATCCCAGAACTGTCAGGGAGGCAGTAGATTCAGAGGATGGAAAACTCTGGAAGGAGGCCATGGTTGATGAAATGGCATCCTTGCACAAAAATGAGGCATGGGATCTAGTGGAGTTGCTGGCTAGATGGAAGCCCATCGAGAGAAAATGGGTGTTTAAAAAGAAGATGAATGTAGAAGGCAAGGTGGAGAAATACAAAGCTCAGTTGGTAGCAAAAGGTTATTCCCAGGTGCCGGGAATTTATTTTGGTGATATTTTTTCTCCTATCGCCAAAGTTACTTCTATTAGATTAATTTTATCTGTTGTTGCTGCATTTGATTTTGAGATAGAACAGATGGATTTGAAGATAACTTTTCTTCACAGGGATCTACAAGAGGAGATCTACATGAAGCAACCTAAAGGCTTTATGGTGAAGGGTAAGAAAGAACTGGTATGCAAGCTGAAGAAGTCTCTGTATGGGTTAAAATAGTCACCAAGGATGTGGTATCAGAAATTTGATACCTATATATGGGGACTTGGCTTCACCAAAAGCAAAGAGGATCATTGTGTTTATTTTAAATTAATTGGTGACCGTGTTATTTATTGGGTCTTGTATGTGGATGATATGTTGTTGATTGGAAATGACAAAGAAATTGTCCAAGATTTGAAGACCCGACTGTTCTCAAAATTTGGCATGAAGGATCTTGGTGCTGCAAACTATATTTTGGGCATGGAAATTAAGAGAGATTGGGAAAATAGGAAGCTCTGGTTAAACCAGAGGAAGTATATCGAGACTATATTGCAGAGGTTCAATATGCAAGATAGTAAACCGGTGAATGTTCCTATTCCTGTAGGTGTAAATTTTTCTGCTAAATAGTGTCCCAAGACACAAGAAGAAGAGGAGGATATGTCCCGTGTTCCATATGCAAGTGCAGTGGGTAGCTTGATGTATGCAAGGGTCTATACTAGACCATACATTGCACAAGCAATGGGAGTTTTTAGCAGGTTTATGTCAAACCCAGGGAAGGAGCATTGGACAGCAGTGAAGCAGGTTTTCAGATATTTACGTGGCACTAGTGATTATGGCTTGTGCTACCAGGGAAGACCGAGATTGGAAAGAATGTTGGACATTCATGGTTTTGTTGATGCAGACTGGGCTGGAGATCTAGAAAAAAGAAGATCTACAAGTGGTTATGTGTTTAGCCTATTTGGAGGCATAGTCAGTTGGATGAGTGAAAGACAGTTTGTAGTGGCTCTTTCAACTATAGAGGCAGAATACATGGTAGCCACTCATGAAAGAAAGGAGGAATTTTGGTTGCAGAGATTGTGTTCAAGTATGGGGTTGGTACAACAAGCTATAAGGATAGATTGTGATAGTCAAAGTGCAATTTTCTTGGCTAAGAACACTGCTTATCATTCAAAGACAAAGCACATTTTTGTTCAATATCACTTTGTTAGAGATATGGTTGAGGCTAAAAGGGTGTTGCTGGTAAAGGTGGACACTTTGAAGAATGTTTCAGATGCATTGATGAAGTCTGTGAGAACTCACAAGTTCTCTTGGTATAGAGAAACAATGGGTGTTGAAGAATTGGGCCAATGACTAAGCTCTCCTGTGACCCCCTGTGGAATGAAAACAACAAGTGGGAGAATGTTGGGTATGTGTTATATTCTTTCCACGAGTAATCACACGTGGGGGGGCGATAGCGATAACCCCCCCTTTGCGCTGGGTGCAATGGGGGGTCACAGGGAGGGTAGTAGCCCCCCTTGTCGGGGTCCGGGGCAATGCCCCGACGAAAATTTTTTGGTCCTTAATTTCCGGTGGGCGGTCCGCACCCATGGTTTTGCACATGGTTTTGGGGTACGATGGTTTTTGGCCCCTGGTATTTTTGTAGATCTAGTCAAGGGAACTATGGTTATGTTCTAATATAGGGTTAATGGATTGGGGTTTATGTATGCTTCGGCATGTATATATATGTGTTGTAACACTAAAATGAATATAATGAAAAATCAAGCTGCTCGTCCTGATTTGGGATCCAGGGGAAAATCTCCGTGTTTATCTGTTTTATGGTTTATGCTCTCGCTATTATTTATTTTCTGTTATAAGATTCATGTGTAGATCATTTATGTTCAAGGTTAAAACCTACATTCACCAAGAGTGAGGTGGATGCAGACCTATACCAGATTATGGTGCAGGGTAAGATTTTAATCATTGTTCTTTATGCTTATGATTTAATACTGACTGGTGATGAGTAGCTGATACACTCATGCAAGGAGGACCTTGCAAAGGAGTTCAAGATAAAGGATATAGGTCTCCTTCACTATTTCCCTGGATTGGAAATATGGTAGCGATAAGGTGAAATTTTTGTGTCTCAAGGCAAGTATGCAAGGGAGATACTCAGTAAGTTTCACATGGAGGGCTGCAAACCCATGGATACTCCTCTTCCAGGAAGCTGGAGGAAAGAGGATGCTACATCTGGAGAGGTAGTGGATGCTACTGTCTATCGACATTTGGTGGGTTTGCTCATGTATTTAGTTAATACAAGACCGAACATATGCTATGTTGTGAACCAGCTTAGTCAAGCGATGGTTAAGCCTACCAAGATCTTTTGGAAGGTGGGAAAGCATGTCCTAAGATATCTTAGGGGCACATCTGAGTATGGCTTCTGGTACATACATAAGGATGAGGTGAAGTTGCATGGCTTCATGGATGCAGATTGGGTAGGCAGCCCAACGGATAGAAAGAGCACATTAGGAGGGGTCTTCAGTATTGGATCTATAGTTGTTTCTCGGTACATCAGGAAACATATATCCATGGCACTCATTTCATTGTAAGAATAATACATGGCAGCAAGTCAAGTTGCATGTGAGGCTATCTGGATGAGGAAGATATCGGTATGTTTGTTTGGTTCTCGTTAGATCATACAGTGATTCATTGTGATAATCAGAGTTGGATTAAACTCTCAATTAATCTTGTGTTTCATGATAGATCTAAGCATATATATATATCCGGTATCTTCATATCAGAGATTGTGTCCAGCGGAAGATCATGTTGCTTCAGTACATTCCTGCGAAAGATCAAGATGAAAATATTCTGACGACGGCGCTCACTAGGAGAAAATTCGAATACCATAGAGACAGGATCGGGGTGAAGGATAATCCCTTTATTTTTGAGAGGAAGTGTTGAGATTCAACAAGATGACGATCCTAGTGAAAATTAAGCACCTACACTAGGTGGGGCCCACATGCTATTTTAGGTGTATGTCTATTTTTAGAATGGTGAGAAAAATATATTTGTAGCGGGAGTCTATTTATAGATGGTTGAGAAAATTCTATTTATAGATGATTTTCTATTTTTAGATGCATGGGCGAAGTCTATTTATAGATCGCATGTCTAAAAATAGAGTTCATGTCGATAATTATTATCTCTTAATAATAATTTGACAATAAATAATAATCTATTCTCTTGAAGCACTTGATTTTCGTTAACTGATGTGGAAAACCAGTTGACTGAAGGAATTACGAGTTCTAAGGTTGGTTGGTGGGACATGCAAGTGGACTTTGTTGTAACTGAGTGATGTAAAGTTGTAACAGGGTTGGATGTGTAGTTATGTGAGTTGTAAAGTAGTTTAACTCAGTTAAGTGAGTTAAACTCAGTTGTGCTAGTTGTAACTAGTTGTAACTAAAGATACACTAGTGAGAGATAAGTGAATTAAATATTAAATTAATTCACATGGAGTGATCTCACATGCAACTAAAGGTTTACTAATGTTAACTACATGTATGTCAGATCCAGTGGAGACCCAGTTGAGAGATAGGTGAAAGGGACAGTTTGACTATCAGTTGTCACATTAGTGTGTGCACACTTGCAACCAAACACACATTGGAGATGCCAATGAGGATTGTGTAGTCAAGGCAAGGAAATATCGAATTCATTCATGGATTATGATCAGAAGGGATTGCGCAGTGGAGGCAGGCCATCAGGAGGCAGTAAATTGGCACATGTATTTGCCAATTTTTGTATGATAGTGTGAGACGATTGTATATTGTACTGAGAGCTCTTGGATTTGAGTTTTGTATGATATTTTTTCATGATCCATGATATATACATAATATATGATAGTGGGATTTTTAGCTTTAAGCTTTCCCAATAAAAAAAAATTGTGTTATGTGTGATTGATCTTTCTTCATGTGTTTGTAAATGGCGATTAAATTTCCACAAATATTTTAGTAGAAGGATTATATATTTAATATTGGCATATAATTGTTAGATCAGGAGAATCCAAGAAATACATAAATGTATTAAAATTTCTACAAAGTGCCATTTCTTTGACTTTCAAGGCACCTTCCAATGCTGTGGCATAGTTATATCCACAGCCAAATATTAGTAATGGCTGCTCACAAATCAATAGTACCGCAAGATTCTTCATTTAACCATATAGATTCAACACCTCTTTTACTTTTTTTAGCAAGTCAAAAGGTCCATCTAATATTTCCTCTCTCCGTGATTGTCTCAAAATTGAATCCTCTCCAACAGCCAGGGCTAACATAGCAATTACTGCTACCTGACAAATTGCAATATACCCATCCTTTTTAACAAGCCTCTGGAACATCCAAAATAAGGCATTGTAGTGGGATAGGATGTAGTCCATAATCTTTTCAAAGTGAAGGAAATCATAATATGGTGCAGGAATCCGTTTCTACTCTAGGTGCATGCAAGTCCCAAAGCACAATCGAACCAGTTTTAAGCTTGCAACATACATACCTTAATTAATGATGTTTTAATTATGTTAGAACAAGGAAGGAAATCCAATACTCCCAACAATAATCATCAGGAACATGAAATATTTTGAGTAAAAATAAGACAAATTGGAAGCGCAACATAGTCTTGTCCTAATAAACATTTTAAATATGTTGAATTACATTAAAATAAAAATAAAAATTAAATTGTATTAAAAAAATAAAATTGAATTAGTCAATTTACTATTCATGGTTTTCTTGAGTCTAGTATGATAGAGGTGTTGCCACTTAATGTAATGTAAACATTTTAACGTCAAAATAAAATAAAATAAAAATAAAAATTACTAAATAAAAATAACCTTATAAAAATAAAAATAAAATTTGTCCCATGGTTCTGACCCATGGTATTCATGTGGAACATAGCCTATTTAAAGGGGGGAATTAAAACAACTTAGATTTGTATGACCCTTGTATACCCTTGCCTCCTTGGAGCGTTGAACATTATCTTCAGTTGCATCCAAACCTAAGTAAGCTAATGGATTTATAGGTTTGAAACAAAATATTAAAACCTATATTTTTGTTTTATTTATTTTCATTTTGATTTTGTTTCAATCTAAATGACCATAAAGTAGTCATTGATAACAATTTTATATCTTTGTTTTGAAGTTGTAATTTTATAGGAATCCAAAAAATAATAGAGATTTTTGAAGACTACAACATTCAATCTCCTTTCCTTCTAATCATTAAGTTTTTAGAAATGAATTATTATATGAGCATTAAGGTGCTTGAGTATGATTCACTGATCTTCCCATCACCAACCCAATGGGACTTGATGCTCTACCTCTAAAGGATTTGAATTTTCCATGCATGTTGGTATCCATTGAAGAGAGATACCATATTCGTGATACGTAGTTGGAATAATGAGAAGCTGTGAAAATTGTTGAGCATAAGGCAGTGATATTTATTGGCCATGCTTTCTATCTCAACAAGGTTGCTATCAAAGGTGATATGCACACAGCCCAGGAAACATCAAATTTGTTCCACACTGCTTCTAGACATTTTTTGTCTATATAGATGTACTAGAATATGCATCCATCCATTGTATCCTTTAGATTTGGGCAAGAAATTTACAAAATGTGTTTCCTAAGGAAGTGTCAAACAACCATTATTCATATTCATATAGGGAAAGAATAAATTATTTCTAGATGTGCATTATTTGTTACCTCTATATTTCAGCAAGATGTAAGAGGAAGTAGGCTTATCAGATTTCATATTTTCTTTCATTAAAAACACACTCATTATTAGTCCCTTCCGTTGACAGTGCTGGGACTAGAGTGTTTTCTTGGTTGTTGAATTCATATTAAGTTGGTTTTACCAGTTCATTTATCTAAGGTTTTAAAAAAATATTCCATTAAAAATTGTTTTTATCCAAAGTTTAGGTTTGATGTCCTATTGCCAAGCTGCAAATTTTTCTCATCCAAATTTTTTTTTATCGAAATTTTGAGAACATCCATCCACTATTTTATCCAAATTTTTAAATTTCAGAGGTTTTATCCAAAGTTTGAAAAAACCATCAACCATTTTATCCGATAAATTATTTTATCAGATGTTTTAAGCTACATATATCATTTTGACACTGCATATATCCTTAGTTTTACAATTTATTATGCCTTTCCACCTATTTCCACCATGAAAATTGAATAATAAATTAAACACTTCTGCCTTTCCACCTATTTCTACCATGTGAGGTTGTTGTAAAGCTTGGGTTATGGTGTGGACTTCTTTCGATGTCCTGTTCTCGCATGCTATCGCTATCCCCTATTCTCGTATCTATCATTATCCAAGTAGCCTCTGGCATGCTATCCAACTAGCTTGCTACTTCGGGGATAAACTCATTAGCATGCAATAATATTATGGTGCGGGTAAATTTTCAATCATTCGGATAAACTTATTAGCGTGCAGTAGAGCTTATGGCCCAGGTAAATGTTCAATCAATTAGATAAAATCATTGGTGTGTAGTGAATCTTATGGCACAGGTAAATATTAAAATCAATTCATATACGTGAGCTCGATATTGAGAAGGTCATGTCTACGCCTTATAGATGTTAGTTGATAATAGCCTTGTAGGTGTTAGTTCATTGTCGGGCCATACAACTCAGTCTATCAAAGAAAGACTTCTTTCGCTTTATGTGCGAGGAGAGCTGAGAAAATTAGACTATACTAACTTAATGTTCATAATTCTAACCCAATTAAAATAATTATGAATTATCAGCATTACATATATAATTAGTTGCATTCTTAAATTTATATTCTCACTGTGAATTATCAGCATTACATATACAATTTCTTGCATTCTTAAATTTGAATCATTTAGTTTATTTGATTCAATGATTTTGATATACATTAATTCCCCCATAAATTCACTACTGTGACAACTGCATTAATGATAACTAGTTTTTGACTAGTTAAAAGACAATTTTAATTGAAAGACTGGAATTATTAATGTTTTTTCTGAAAGGTTATTAATTATAATAATAAAATTAGTTATGGAAAATAACTTGATAAAAATTTGATGGTAAATGTTTTCCAAGAACTAGAAAGAGGTTGGGGATATTTGGAAACAGTTACCTGCTCCTTTGGGGATAAGATATTGATCCTAGTGAGGAGTAGGGGTTATGTTCATGGAGAAAGGGAGAGTGATAATTTTCCAGAGTTGGTAGTGACCAATGGAAACACTCAGAAAAACCAGAATTATTTGTGGTACTCACTGTACTAGGTCTCCTGAGGTCACAGCAGAAATATCCACTGTTAACCCGTACCTTTCAAGATTGGAGCACGAAGGCAAGAAGAGGACGTAATAACCTCTCTTGATGGTTGGGAGGACCACAGCTATAAACTGTATAATTTAGATAATTAAATTGTATTATCTATGTGTTTAAGTACTGTAAAATTGTTACTCTGTGTGTACAGGTCTTTATATGTTAGTGGTGAAAACAATAAATAATCTATAGACAGGTGCTGTGAAAGTATGAAGTATATGTCCCTGTAGTAGTCTCATTATTAATTTCACTAATTTCTGTATAGGTGCTGTAAATAAGATGTAGAACAAGATTTGCATTATAATTACAAGTTCATTAAGGTTATATCAGAAATGATATAAATATGTTTTACAGTGAATTTTCTTTAGACGATAACTGATTATTTACATGGACTGTGGTGCTTGAAAATTGTTTAGATGGGTGGTAAGTAAATAAACTATAGGTAGTACCCTTGGGTGGAACACTATAGAGTGGACTGTTGGTCAAGGTTACAGGGTGTGAACCCAACCCTCAACACATCTTCCCTCAAGAATGAATAACACATACTACATTAAAGGTGGTCAAGTCACCTGTTTGTTTAAATCTTCACAGTTATAATAATAATTACTTACTCAACTGACTACTATAAATATATTGCAAAAAGGGTAAAAAAATTCAAGAACTATATTTCAAATGGTTCTTTTTATCTTTTTGAAAACTCAATTAAACTGTACCAGAAAGGAAAGATAGCACATACATAATTCACCTTTTATAAGCTATAAAAAAATATAACTTGAGAATTTAGAAAGCATGCATATTTATGTGGCTCAAGGCCCGAAACCCAATCGAATAAAGAAGATTGTAACTATTATATTTTTCTTATTTTCTATTAAATAAACATAGTCATAAGTAGACAAATTGTGCGCAAATATAGAGAGTATTTCAAGAAAAGATCAAGAATGAATTTCGACAAGGATTTGAGAACAACAAGCCAAGAAGTGACAACAAAACACCTTGTCGAACATTTTAAATATAATCTTCGGTAAAACCCGTGAAGCATGATCATACAATCCAATAAACCGTAGAGAAATAATCCCTCCACCGATAACAAGACCAAGGATAGAAATATCCTAAAAGGAAGTATGGTGGGAGGATTCCCAAAAAAAAATTATTATTATATAGTCTAAAATTTAGTAATAGAGTTCAGATACATAGAGCTCCAACAGAGATCAAAAGAAATTCGAAGAAAACCCTGAGTCGAGAGCTTCTCATTTATCATTAGACATTTAAACAGAGTCTCTGTGGTCAAAAGAGAATAGACTCATTTAAAAGAGGAAACCATCGCACAACTAGTGCTAACCCTGAAGAAAGAATGCAGACTCAGATAAGAAACTCGGAATACCTGGAAGGAGTTTTAAATAGTTTAGTTGAGTCCATTAACTTGTAGAAGAGCCACATTATCTTGGTAGATATTTTACCTGTGAATAACCAGAGCAGTGAAATAAAAAAAAAGCGTATGAAAAAGTAATAAGACAGAAACTTAAACCAAAAACCATAAATTGGAAGCTGTTGTGAATAGAGAAAAGGGAAAACGTGTAAATTTTTCTCACCTGCAGTTAAACAAAACCTAAGCTGGGAAGAACATCTAGCTTCAAAAAATGGAAGCCCGTGAAATGGTGTTTATTCATAGCTCTAGAAAACGCAAATCAAAATCACTTAAAGAGAATGAACTGAAAATTTGAATTAAGTATTACTGAGCTGAGAAAGGGCGACGAAGCCATGAACTTGAGAGACTGTTCAGACCTCTGTGAAGAGAACGCCACTGCAAATCATAAAGGATGAGCTTAAAATCTGGTTTTGTGGTAGCGGCCATGTTAAACCGAAGTCTTCTCTTCAGAAAATACATTGTAGAGGGCAGAGACCCTTCCACCATGATGTTTCCCAAGCAATACCATGAGATACAGAAGATGGAGGTGCAGTGAATCCAACTCATAAGGTGGAAATGGCAGATGGTAAAGTTTGCTAGGGCTAGTGGAGATACCAAGAATGTTTTTCCTGCTGGATTAAGAGCCCAAGATCACTCAAGAATCAATGGTGGAAAATCTAAGTCAAATATCAATGAAATCCACATATGAATATGGAAATATTTACATCTATCACAAAGAGGAAATGTTTTACCTGTTGCCCTTAATTAAGATGGACATGCCAACTATCAGTCTTATTGTTTCCATTGGATGCTGCACTATTTCGGATTGGCAAGAAAAAAAGAAACCTCTCTAAAATATTATCATATCACCAGAGAAAACCTCACGTGAACCTTAATTCAACCTCATTTATAAAGTGACAGAGATTCCATGTCAATAGAACCCTGGTTATAAGAGTTCTAAATATGAAATTGTTAATATAAAAGGCATTAAGACTTATATTCAAACATAATGGGATCAAAGTACCTTTATGAGACAAGTCTTAGTTTCAATCAGACCATATTTCTAAATTGAAATGTTTGATGTAATCATGAAAACAACATATATTAGGTATTCAGACTTTTTACTTGGGATAAAAAAAAAATTGTATGTATGTGACAAGTGGTATCGGAGTAGCGTTCATATGTTGGGACCCTAAGGGTCAACTAACGATTAAGTTGTGTATATACTGATACACAAACTTTAGAAGCATAGCAAGAAACATCATGAGAAGGGGAACAATGCAACAACCACCCCAAGACACTGAGGAACCCCAAACACAACCAGATTTGAACCCTGAAATGTGGGTTGAGTAAAGTGTCGATCAACACCAACAAACGAGTAGACTACTGGAGGAAAAACAACATAAAACCAGTTCGTTGTTGAACACATTATAGTAATTGGAGGAATATATGGTGCGAGTTTGAAGGGATAACGAATGATTAATGCAAGAGCAAGAGAAGATACTCAAAATTCTATCAGACAAACAAAATCAAGGAATGGAACATCCCATTGCTAATAGGGACATGCAAGAAGGTGATGAACAGAAAAAAAGAGTCAACACCACTGACAGAGGGGAAAGAATCCCATCCCAACAAAGTAAAAAGAACAAAAATTATAATGAAGCAGAATTCGGAAATCTGTGGGATCAGCAAGAGGTTAAAAAGCAGAAAGTAGAACTTCAGGGGGAGTTTCGAAAAATAAAACCACCAACATTTGATGGTGAAGCTGAGGAAGTGGCAGAAGCATGGTTAATAAACATGAACAAGTACTTTCAGGTGTATGAGCACAATAGCAACCCGAAGGCCAGATTGGCCATATATCAGTTAAGAGATAAAGCCACAATGTGATGGGAAGAAGTGAAGAATGTTCGCAGCATTGAAGAACAAGATGTCACCTGGGAATTGTTCCAAAAATACATTAAGGACAAGTATTTAACATAATGATTCTACGATGAGAAAGCTAAATAATTTCATGACTTAAGACCGGGACATATGACTATGGACGAGTACATCACCAATTTTACCTCCCTGTTATGATATGTTCCATATCTCCGGGAAGAAAAGGCTAAGGTTTAAAGATTTTTGAGCATCCTGCCAACACATATGAAAGAGTGAATTGAATTTGTGAATCCTAGAACCATGGATGAATCAACAGTCCAAGGCTAAAGGGGAGGTTGGTAAAAGTTGGCAGCCAAGGAAAGGACAGAAAAATAACTCAAATTTCAAAGGCGCCAAAAGAAATAATTTTAAGAATTCTGCACGAAGTTCTGTCAGTAAACAATTTGGCAGAAATCATCAAAGGAATAGATGGCCAGCAGAAGAGAAGCCTACTGAGGCATCTAGTAAACCTGAGCAAGGACGAGTGACCAAACCACCTCTACAGTGTTGGGGGTGTGGTGAGGCACACTATTATAAAAATTTCCCACAGCGAGCAAGAAATGACACAGTTGCAAACCTGCAAGAAGCTTCCATAGTAGGTGATGTGGCACGAAACATTCCTCGTATCAACGCAGCATTCGAGGATCGACAAGAAGATTATCAACCAATAATGATTGATTTGGAAGGTAAACTATTGTCTCAATCTGTTTCAATTTTGGTAGACCCAGGTGCAATTCTAAGTTATGTTAGTCCCAAAATAGTGGAGTTGTGTAAATTAAAAGAATAGAATTCAAAAAATTATGGCTGGTACAGCTAGCCACATGAGCAAAAAGAAAGGTAACTGCCAAGATTCCAAATTGTACTTTGGAAATTTCATAACAGCAGTTACAAGTAGACCTAAACATACTACCATTAGGGTCCTACGATGTTTTTCTGGGCATGGACTAGCTAGAAAAACATTGGACCTTAGTGGACTGCAAGGAAAATATTATGTATTACATAATGCAATATGGAACACACAAAGAGATTCAAGGAATCAAGAATCCATTATAGTTGCATCTAATTACAACATCCCAAATGAATAAATGTATGAGGAAGGGATGCCAAATATATGCTATTCAGGTTGGATATGCTAACTCCAAGGAAAAAGAACCTCTGATGTAAAAAATACCAGTGGTGCAAGATTTCATGGATGTTTTTCTAGAAATTATCCCTACATTACCACCAAGGTGAGACATTGATTTCACCATAGAGTTAATGCCAGGAGCCCCTCCTGTGTCAAGAGCTCCTTACATAATGAGTGTTCTAGAATTAACATAATTGAAGATGCAGTTATAGGAACTGCTGGACAAAGGTTACATTCGTTTGAGTGTGTCTCCTTGGGGAGCACCAATGCCGTTCGTAAATAAAAAGGATGGAACCATGCATATGTGCATGGATTACAGGCAGCTCAACAAATTAACAGTCAAGAATAAGTATCCATTACGAAGGATCGATGATCTGTTTGATCAGGTGAAGGGGGCCACAGTGTTTTCTAAAATCGATTTAAGATCTAGATATCACTAGATCCGAATCAAGGATGAACACATATGCAAGACAGCTTTCCATACCAGGTACGGGCATTATGAATTTGTGGGGTTACCCTTTGGGTTAACAAATTCACCAACAATATTCATGAGGTTAATGCATGGAATCTTTCACCCCTTCCTGGATAATTTTGTACTCATATTTATAGATGACATTTTAATTTATTCTAAAAACTAGGAAGAACATAAAGAGCATTCGAGGATTTTGCTGGAAATGCTAAGAAAATACCAGTTGTACGCTAAGTTCAGCAAATGTGATTTCTTTAAAACATAAATACATTACCTAGGCCATGTCATTTTAGTAGAAGGAATTTTTGTTGACCCATAGAAGATTAAGACAATTATGGAATGGCGAGTACCCCAGAATGTGGAAGATATTTGATCTTTTATGGGGTTAGCTGGGTACTATCGGAGATTTATTGAGGGATTTTCCAGAATCACTTTTCCTATTACCTCATTGCAAATAAAATGAAAAGTCTTTAAGTGGATTGTTGAGTGTCATAACAGTTTTGAAAATTTGAAGCAGCTTTTGACCACTACGCCTGTATTGAGGGTAGCTAACCCCAACAAAGAATTTGAAGTTTGCACAGACGCCAGTAAAGAGGGTGTTGGGGCAGTTCTATCTCAAGAAGGAAAATTTGTGGCATATGAGTCAAGAAAGTTAAAGGATCATGAAAAAAGGTATTCAACATATGATCTGGAATTAACAACAGTAGTACATGTGCTAAGGGTATGGAGACACTACTTGTTGGGTAAAAATTTTGTGTTAAAGACAGATCATAGCAGCTTGACTAGTTACTTCAAGCAAGCTGATTTAAACTCTAGACATGCAAGATGGAATGCCTTTCTAAGTGAGTTTGATATGGACATCCAGCACGTAAAAGGTAAGGAGAACCGGGTGGCTGATGCTTTAAGTAGAAAACCGCATAGTGTTTATGAGCTTTACTACAATCATCTTGAAAGTAGATTCATAGATAAAGTAAAAGAAGAAGGACAAAAAGATCCGGAATATCAATTCCTATGGCAGCAAATGGAAGAAACCAGAAAGCAAGGAATTAATTCTAAGTATAGAGTAAATGATGATTCAATGCTAAATTTTAGAGGTAAGGTGTATGTACCAAACCGTGTGAACCTAAAGGAAATGATAATGAATGAGTATCATCACAGCAATTATGCAGGTCACCCAGGATACCATAAAATGTTGACTGCAATTAGAAAGGTATATTTATGGCCTAGTATGCATAAAAATATTGCTGAGTATTTTACTAAATGGTTGGAGTGTCAGCAGGTAAAGGTGGAGCATCAACATCCAGCAGGATTGTTGTAGCCCATACCGATACCTGAATGGAAGTGGGAGGTCATATCCCTAGACTTCATTATAGGTTTACCAGAGACAAAAAAGCAAAATGACTCCATCATGGTGGTAGTGGACATATTGAGTAAATCTACACATTTTATACTTGTGAAGTCTACTTATAAGACTGTAAAGATAGCAAACATATTCATGAGGTAAATTTTTAGGTTGCATGGTATTCCAAAGACAGTTATCTCAAACAGGGATGTTAAGTTTACATACGCATTTTGGAAGACTCTGTTTATAGGGTTGGGGACCAAAATAAACTTTAGCACTACGTACCATCCCCAGACAGATAGTCAAACAGAGCGAGTAAACCAAGTGTTGGAAGATATGCTGCACATGTATGTGATGCAACAGCCAACCAAATGGGACGACTATTTGCATCTTGTTGAATTTTCTTACAACAATGGTTATCAGGAATCCATGAAGATGAGTCCTTTTGAGGCCTTGTATGGGAGGCAGTGTCGCACACCCATAAATTGGAGCAGCCCTGAAACAAAATTAATGTTGGGACCTGAGATGCTTGCTGAAATGGAATCAAAATTAAAGAAGATAAGACAAAATCTGAAGGTTGCACAAGATCGACAAAATATCTATGCAGATAAAAAGAGTTCATATCGGGAATTTGAAGTGGGTGATCATGTGTATGTGAGGATCAAACCCAAGAGGAGTACCTTGCGGTGGACCTCTTATGCCAAGTTGGCTCCCAGGTTCTATGGACCCTTCCAAATTTTGGAAAAGGTAGGACCTGTGGCCTATCGGTTTGCTTTACCCAGTCACATACGAGTACAAAATGTATTTCATGTGTCCCGGTTGAAGCGTTATGTGAATGATTCAAAGCATGTATTTCATTGGAAAAATATATAGGTAGGATAGATTTAAAAACCCTAACTTGAAAAATGATTTATTTATGAGAATTTTACATGAAACTTTGTTATTTTCAGGTAGAGTCGGACGACGAGTTTATGGTCGAGCCACAACACATACTTGACTGGAGGGAAATTATGCTCCGCAAGTGAGTCATCACCCAGGTTAAAGTGCAGTGGAAGCACTTCGGCCTGGATGAAGCTACTTGGGAGGATGAAATATTTTTGTGTGAGGCTTACCCAGAGCTCTTTTCAGAGCTATACTGAAACACCAAGGACGGTGTTACTTCCGAGGGGGGGAGGTTGTGACAACTGCATTAATGATAACTAGTTGTTAACTAGTTAAAAGACAATTTTAATTATTGTTTTAAGGAAATACTGGAATTATTAATGTTTTTTCTGAAAGGTTATTAATTATAATAATAATATTAGCTATGGAAAATAACTTTATGAAAAGTAAAAGTTGATGGTAAATGTTTTCCAAGAACTGGAAAGAGGTTGGGGACAGTTAGAAACAGTTACCTGCTCCTCTGGGGATAAGAGACTGATCCTAGTGAGGAGTAGGGGTTCTGTTCATGGAGAAATGGAGAGTGATAATTTTCCAGAGCTGGTAGTGACCAGTGGAAACACTCATAAAAACTTGAATTATTTCTAGTACTCACTGTACTAGGTCTCCTGAGGTCACAGCAGAAATATCCACTGTTAACCCGTACCTTTCAGGATTGGAGCACGGAGGCGAGAAGAGGACGTAATCACCTCTCTTGATGGTTGGGAGGACCACAACTATAAAATGTATAATTCAGATAAGTAAAATGTACTATCTATGTGTTTAAGTACAGTAAAATTGTTACTTTGTGTGTATAATTCTTTATATGTTAGTGGTGAAAACAGTAAATAATCTATACTGATAGGTGCTGCGAAAGTATGAAGTATCTGTCCCTGTAGTAGTCTCATTATTAATTTCACTAATTTCTGTATAGGTGCTATAAATCAGATGCAAAACAAGCTTTGCATTATAATTACAAGTTAATTAAGGTTATATCAGAAATGATAGACATATGTTTTACAGTGAATTTTCTTTAGACGATAACTAATTATTTACATGGACTGTGGTGTTGTAAAACTGTTTATATGGAGTGGTAATTAAATAAACTATAGGTAGTAAATTTAGGTGGAACACTACAGAGCGGATTGTTGGTCGAGGGTACAGGGTGGGAACCCAACCCTCGACACATCATCCCTCAAGAATGGATAACACAGACTACATTAAAGGTGGTTCAGTCACCTGTTTGTTTTAGTTTTCATTATTATAATAATAATTGCTTACTCAACTGACTACTGTAAAGATATTGCAAAAATGATTAAAATTGTCAAGAACTATATTTCAAATGTTTTTTTTTATCTTTTCGAAAACTTAGTTAAACTATACCAAAAAGGAAAGATAGCACATACAGAATTCACTTTTTATAAGCTGTAAAAAAAATATACATTGAGAATTTAGAAAGCATGCATATTTATGTGGCTCAAGTCCCAAAACCCAATCAAATAAAGAAGATTGTAACTATTATCTTTTTCTGATTTTCTATTAAATAAAAAAAGTCATAATTAGACAAACTGTGCACAAATACAGAGAGTATTTCAAGAAAAGACCAAGAACGAATTTCAACAAGGATTTGAGAACAAAAATCCAAGCAGTGACAACAAAACACCTTGTCAAACATTTTAAATATAATCTCCGGTAAAACTCGTGAAGCATGATCATACAATCTACTAAACCGTAGAGAAATAATCCCTCCATCGATAACAAGGCTAAGGATAGAAATATCATAAAAGGAAGTATGGTGGGAGGATTCCCAAAAAAAAATTATTATTATACAGTCTAAAATTTAGTAATAGATTTTAGATACATAGAGCTCCAAAGGAGATCAAAACAAACTCGGAGAAAACCCTGAGTCGAGAGCTTCTCATTTATCATTAGACATTTAAACAGAGTCTCCGGAGTCAAAAGAGAACAGACTCATTTAAAAAAGGAAACCCTCGCACAACCAGTGCTAACCCTTAAGAAAGAACGCAAACTCAGATAAGAAACTTGGAATACTTGGAAGGAGTTTTAAATAGGTTATCCGAGTCCATTAACTTGCAGAAGAGCCACATTATCTTGGCAGAGCTTTTACCTTTGAATAAACAGAGCAACAAAATCAAAAAAATGCATGAAAAAGTAATAAGGTGGAAACTTAAACCAGAAACCATAAATTGGAAATTGTTGTGAACAGAGAAAAGGGAAAACGTGTAAATTTTCCTCACCTTTAGTTAAACAAAACCTAAGCAGGAAATAACGCTGAGCTACAAACAATGGAAGCCCATGAAATGGTGTTTATTCATAGCTCCAGAAAATGCAAATCAAATTCACTTATAGAGAATGAACTGAAAATTCGGATTAAGTATTACCAAGCTGAGAAAGGGTGACAAAGCCATGAACTTGAGAGACAGTTTGAACCTCCGTGAAGAGAATGCCACTGCAAATTATAAAGGAGGAGCTTAAAATCTAGTTCTGTGGTAGCAGGCATGGCAAACCGAGGTCTGCTCTTTAGCAAATACATTGCACAGGGTAGAGACCCTTCCACCATGCTATTGCCCAAGCGATACCATGAGAGACAAAAGACAGAGGTGCAGTGAATCAACTCATAAGTCAGAAATGACAGATGGTAAAGTCTGCTAGGATTAGTGGAGATACCAAGAATGTTTTTCTTGCCGGATTGAGAGCCCTAAATCTCAAGAATTGATGGTGGAAAATCTAAGTCGAATATCTATGAAATTCGCATATGAATATGGAAATATTTACATCTATCACAGAGAGTAAATTTTGTACATGTTGCCATTAATTAAGATGGACATGCTAGCTATCGGTCTTATCATTTACATTGGATGCTGCACTATTTGGGATTGGAAAGTGAAAATGAAACCTATCTAAAATATTATCATATCACTAGAGAAAACCTCATGTGAAGCTTAATTCAACCTCATTTATAAAGTGACAGAGATTCCATGTCAATACAACTTTGATTATAAGAGTTCTAAATATGAAATTGTTAATATAAAAGGCATTAAGACTTATATTCAAACTTAATGGGATCAAAGCACCTTTATGAGACAAGTATTAGTTTCAATCAGACCATATTTCTATGTTGAAATGTTTGATGTAATCATGAAAACAACATAGATTAGATATTCAAACTTTTACTTAGGATAAAGTTTTTTTTTTTATGTATGTGACAACTACATCTATATTTTTCCTTTTCACTGGATATATAGGAAGGCCAGGGCCAAAATATAAATGAGGACATTCGCCTATGGGTCACTATAATTATCCAAAAATACACTTAAAAAAATCCCTCTCTCCAAATTTAATTCTTTTCATAACCATAAGAAGATGTGGAATAGTAGGGGTTGGTGGATGGAGACTACTGAGGTATAAAAGGTGTCTTTTTAACGCCTATTTATCCTACATTAATTATCAATCCGAGAACGAATTTTTGTTTCAAGAGTGTACTCTGTTTGAGGCTGCAATTTGAGCTAAGAGTAATGCTGTGAGAGATGTAGTACAGTATTCTAAATACAAGAGTAAACAGATGCTTGAAAATAAATCTAATTATAGTAACATGAATTCAAATACTCTGAAACTTAACTATTCACCCTGCAAAACATCAATCAAGGATGCAGTAGCAATAACTCATTCCTTTAGAAATTGATGCAAATGAAATCAAACTAGAACAAGGCAATCAATCTGGGAACGAGGAAACAATAACCAGTGTTCTCTACAGTTGACAGTCCTGCTCTCAAGAAATCAAAGGGAAATCGAAATTGAATTAACTATTGTTGAAAGTAAACAAAGAAGAACTCTTTTAAAAGCAATAATTAGAAATGAACAACAATCTGTAATTGAATGGCTATGTGCATAAACAGCAATCTGTAACAATGTAAACAAACAACCTTTCTGCAATCTGAAACTAATGAATCGGAAATGATCAGCACTCTGGAATTGAACAACAAATACTAAATAATGAATCTGAATAGCAACTCTATACTTAAAGGAATCAAATAGCTAATCCTACCAATCCTGTCGACAGAAAACATTATTAAGTAATCGAAAGGAACAACAATCTAATGGAACATGAATAGAGTTAAATGTTGAACAACAAAGCTTTATAAGTAATAACAAGATGAATGTTACAGGAATTAAGATCTTTGTTGAAATGGAACAGCAATTCAATTCATTAGCGCGCACATAAATATCAATAAACAATTCAACAGTAATCAGTTAACTCTATAATCGTAATGAAACCAAACACAATTATCACACAACAGTAATTAAAGGATAGAAATACAAACAACAGGTTAATTCCACCAGGGTCGGGCCCTTAGCACTAGTGAAACACTGTTGGGTTACTTCAGAACTTGAGGAATAGAACGAAAATGCGTCTTTGTATTAACTGAACATAAAAATGTTTACAACGACCACTCTCTGATCATGAGAGTCAATAAAGTGCAGAATTACAAAAGGAATGTCTTTTATCAATTATTCGACCCCTTCAATCTCTAAAGGCATTGCCTTATATAACAATATCGACGGACAAGACAAGGAACGAGATAAGATTTGAACAGCGATCCCCCAGGATCGAAGGATCCTGAGGGATTCACTTCCTTTCTTTTTTAGCTGTCACTCGATCTCTTTCGGCTGAAGCCGAGCTGTCCCCTGCCTTCTCTTAGCAATGCATTATGATTTTATTCTCTTTGGCCGAATATGGTCTATCACTGGAGGAAAAACAATTTCTCCTGCTTTAGCCTCGCCTTTGATATAGCTGTTCACCTCGCTTGATTCCTATTTTTGACAATAAAAGGTAGTTTTTAGTTACTTTTTACAATAAACATAAATCTTTACAATTCTACCATAATTCTGTAATAAATCATCTTTCTAAAGTAAAAAGAGTTATGTTTAAAGTAAAAGAATAAGAAAACACATGGTTAATTCATACCTTTTCCAATGCTCAACATACCCCCCTACTCACCCTTTTTCATATCCTCATGAAAAACATAGTTTACATGCAAAACAGTTAAAGAATAAGCTGGAGAAGGTTTTTCATCAAAAGGCCTAAAACCATGCATTGTAGCTAAAGCTTCGAAGAGATGCCACGTCTGTCCTTCAGGGATTTCATATATGGCTTTATAATCTGCTGCAGGATACCATGCAATGTGGCTTCGAAACCTACATCCTAGCCAGAATGGGCCTTCCCTCAAAATGAGGTTTCTTTAGAGAACCAAGCGGTCTGCAGCTAATCCAAAATTTTTATAGTTAAATGGTTCTCTATTTTGAATATTCCAATTGGAAATTCCCCATCGGACCTTAGCTGCTATGTAGGCCTGGTTTCTAATAGATAGAAAATATTCTATCCCATTCAAGACAATTGCTTTATGGATAGGCCCCAATGCCTGGATAACACCTTCTCTTGTCATCAAATTCTTCTGCCTAGCCCATAATTGTAATGGGTGTTTTGGTTCACTCATAACCCACAAGTCTAACTCATTTTCTTGCCTTTGAAAAACATTATAGGCTTTGAGCCATTTCAACTGATTAACAGCAAAGGAAATAAATGCTTGGTATTGGATGTCACCGACAAAAGGGCTATGATTTGTCTCGCTATCATTTTCCAATATGAGATTATGCAAATAGAACTCACACAGGAGACATTGTACCTTAACCCCATAGAGTTTGCAGCATGTCACAAAATTATCTATATTGTTTAACTCTATATATTTTCCTGCCCTAATCGCTTTAATCTTTAACTGTAAATATCTCTCTAATAAAAATAAAGCATAATTCTTGGCAGGACATCTACAAGCTAAAACATCTGTGTATAATGAGCAGAGAGTATCCATTCGATTCTAGGCTATTTTTAATTTATTCATTACATTTTCAGCCTTCTCCTCTGCCTTCCAACACTTCTCATAAGCTTCAGCCTCTGCTGCATGGATGATCTTCATCTACTACTGCAACTCCTAGTATTTTCTTCTAGGGACCATATCCTCTTCAATTTTTTCCCTTTCCTATCGAGCCTGTGCCAACTCCTCTTGGAGTTTGGCTATAGTAGGATCACTAAAGGTGTTTTGACTACGGGATTGTGCATTTTCATTTGAGGTTGCTCCATCTAGAATAGCAGCATCTGGAACAGCTGCTTGCTGTTCCATATCTTCATGATTAGGCTCAGCTTGGTTTTCCATAGTCTCTACAACTTGGGGCTTTGTTTTAGTGGCCACTTTCCTCTTTTTCGAGGCTTGTTTGGTGACTATACTTCTCTTCTTTGGGGTTTGTTTAGGTATTTGTTTCATTTTAAGAACCCTAATAGTTTTCCTAAGTTGTTCCACTAGCTTCTGAAGCTTCTGCCGCCCCCTCTGAAGTTTATCAAGTTCATTTACTTTCTTTCTCTTCCTTGATGGAATGGTTGTTCCTTTTTCTGAACCCAATTGCTCAGCGGGGGTTTGTTCCTCAACAGTCGTGCCTTCGGTTGGGCTTGCTTCTCTATTCTCTTCTTGGACCACTTCTTCAATGTTCATATGTTCTCGGTTGTATTCTTCAGGGGAAATAACCTCAATTGGCTCTACTGATTCCTGAGAATTTTCAGTTTGTAACACTGCTTCAGTGTTCACTTCTTCCTGTCCATACTTCTCAGGGGAAGTAACCCCAGCTAATTCTGCTGTTCCGTTAGGGTTTCCTCCTTCTATTCCATCCGGAATTCCCTCATCCATTTCTTTATTGGCAACAACTTGCTCCTACAATTGGTTTATATCAACATTAAGGTTTAGTGGGCTGTGGGGCTGCACATATTCACCCATGTTGGCCAAAATTTGGGCCAATTGGTCCTCTTGCAAAGGGCTTTGTGGTGAAATTGCAGTGGTGGTTTCGGGAGGCTCTGCTCCTTCTCTTTCATTATTACTGCTACGATTATCTTCGTCCTCTTCACAGGTATGGTAACTACCTTCTTCCTCATCAGAGTAGCGAATCTCTCCCTCTACACTAGTATGAGGACTTCCTTCTTCTTCCTCATCAGAGTATCGAATCTCTCCCTCTACTTCATCATTTCCTTCTCCTGCACTGCTTTTTTTCTCACCACTGATGTGGTGACTCATTTCTTCTTCATCCTCATCAGTGCGGGGACTCCCTCCTTCCAGTTGCAGGGGTTGTTCATCCTCCGAGCTGGGCAATTCCAAGGGCTGGCTACTGCTACCCGGAAGGCCTTCTATCATTCCCCTACTTCTTTTTGAATGGGAAGATTGTCTACGTTTTGATGGCTCTGCTGTTGTGCTAGCCATTCTCTTTCATTTTGGGGAAGGTAAGGCTAACCCTCCATCAATCGAAAATATCAGTTCTTCCCAACTGGTCTGTTGTTGGGCAAGGCTGTAACTTACGATCAATCTGATTAAGAAATGGTGGATTACCACCATGTCTGTGTGCCGATATTTTCTTATACTACAGGCAATATCATGCAGTAAGGAATTTAAAAATGCAAGCAAGTTTACAGTACATTTTTGTTTTAATACTGCCAATAATTTAAGGTGGCGAGGTCTTACCACGTCTTTTCTTACATCGCATGTTATATAGGCCTGTACTATTTTTGCCAATTTCATCCATGGTTCTCCCAACGATGCTGGCTAGACTCCTTTGCCTCTGACAATAAATGTCTGTCCTTCTTCCTGGAAAATGTTCATGGCTTCCTGAAGCCTGACCTTCTTATGAGTCCATATGGTTCCTTCCGTTGGTAGACCAGACATCTCTGCGATTATTTCATCTATTATTGCTATCTGTCTACCTCTAACCATGGAGTAACCTTCCTACAAATTCTATAAAAACTCGATAGCTACTGTTTAATGAGGTTGTTGTAGCCTTGTGAGGTATGTAATCCATCCCAATTTTTCCAGGATTTCTCGTGCAGCATCAGAAACAACCAGCACCTGCGGCTCACTACGAATTGGTCGACCTCCCATCTTCTCTGCACACTGTTAATTCTTTACAAATGCACAGGAATGCAATGGAACAGCACAACACAGTATTTAGGAATAATACCGTTATTTTTTTGTTATCACCTAGAATATAGGGATTTTATTCGCGTGCAGGTAAACAAATATAGGGATTTGATCTGCATGCAGTCATTAAGAGGCATACGCGCTCCCCCTGAAGGATGATAGGTCGTGCTAGACCGTCAAATAAGAGAGGAAAGTACTGCACAACAGCTGTACAACAGGAAAAATCATGCATACTTATGATACAATCAATCAAATTATTGCATTAATGAAATCGATGCGTGTGATTAAATTGCAAATAGATATAGAAACGTTTGTAATGATTCAAAGATAAGGAAAAGGGATAGCTAATGTGAACAAGTACTAATGCGCTTATTACCCACTCAAGCTAATGTGATCGATTTATGATGAATTTCATGTATGATAGGTTCAAAACCAAGGATTTAGGAATCATACTTTCATTTGATATTTAGATAGAGATATAGGAAAAAGGGTTTAACATTACTATTGACTTGTAAAAATGTGACTCCAATACCATCAGCAAAGCTCTGTTGCCCACAGGTGTCCATAACCTTGACAAAGTTTCTTTCTCACCCTTGGAACCATTATCCTTTATTTATGCCTAGGGAAGTGTTGTGTGATGTCATAATGGAGGCCATTGTGCTAGCTTTGGGACTAGATAAATCACAATGCCATTCACCGGAAAGAAGTGAAAAGTGGGCCAGTCGACTCGTGATGAGACCTCCTGTTCCAAGGACTTTTTAGTTTTTTTTTTCAATTTTCCATTGGACCATATCCCTAGTGTGGTGGCCATTATGGGAATGCCACTTCACTGCTTCCTTATGATCATGGTAGGCTGGCTCTTGATGAGACCCCCTATCCTCCATCTGCCATATCATAGAATTGTTAGTGATATATATAGATATTTTTTCTTTTCTTTTTCATATAGCACTTTCCTACTTATATATAAAGGATGGCTCATCACTCCTTAAGAGTAGGGATGGTGGAAGAAATCTAAACATCTCAATAGAAAATAATATGCCCTTATTCCTACTCAATAAATAGAAATCAAAGAAAGTTATAAAAATTTGGGGAAGAACCAACATGATAAAGATAATCAATCATATTAACTTTAGTGATAGTAAGACAGCATAGTAATATTGGTGATTATGTCCTTTTTCCTTCTTCTTATCACTACAAAACAGTTTCTTACAAGAATGACAATTTCTTTTGATTTGTTGATTCCAGTAAGCTTTAATTTGTGTAATCTTGTATAAATAGTATGTTTGCCTTTAGAAGAGTCATTAGAATTCCTCAAAATGCTATTCTAAAACAAGAAAAATGAACTCAAAAAGTGTTGTTCCTTTGGAAAGGAACAGCAGAAACAATCTGCAAAAACTGATGTTCCTTTCGAAAGGAACAGCAAAAACAATCTGCGAAATTGTTGTTCCTTTCAAAGGGAATAGCAAAAACAATCTGCGAAACAGCAAAAATAAATAGCACAAATGTTGTTCCTTTCGAAAGGAACAACAAAAACACTTGCAACAATGTTGATGTTCCTTTCGAAAGGAACAACAAAAATTTTGTTCCTTTTGAAAGGAACAACAAAAAAAAATTACAATAAGAAAAATAAGAACAGTTGAAGAAACAGAATTCCGTACAAAAAACAAGAAAAATAAAAGAACAATCTTTATGTACAAATTTCAAAAGAAAGAAATCATTTAATGAATGGGTGCCGAGGAGGAGTTATCTCCTTCAGCAAGAATTTGCATGGTAGAATCTTCTCGTAGTTGTTGGTAGAAGGATTCTCGAGTAAGCGGTTTATGGTAGAGTCGCACTCGATGACCGTTTACTTTGAAGGAATGTCTAGAACCATTAATGGTGGTTAATGTAATAGTTCCATTATCATGCACTTTTTGTATCTCGTAAGGTCCAAGCCATTGGGTCTGGAGTTTCCCTAGAAAATCCTGAAACCTGGAGTCATATAGGAGTGCCCAATCTCCTTCGTGGAAGATTTTTTCTTTGATGAGGGCGTCATGCCATTTTTCTCTCTGTTGTTGAATTAATGCAGTGTGCTAAAGAGAAGAGAGCCTCATTTCATCCAACTCATTGATTTGTTGTAATCTTCTTACCTGGGCTTCATTTAAGTCTAAACCCACCTTCTGGGTTGTTCTTAATGTCTGAATTTCAAACTCTATTGGAAATATGGGCTCTTTTCCAAATACCAATTGATATGGTGAATACCCCATAGTACCTCTCCATGTTGTTCGGTATGCCCACAAGGCTTCTGGAAATCTGTAAGCCCAGTCACGTCTGTGTGAGGCAACTGTTTTTGTCAATATAGATTCGATTACTTTATTCATGCTCTCTACCTGGATGTTTGCATGTGGGTGGTATGGGGTTGTAATTTTGTGCTGAATGTGGTAATTCTGTAATTCTTCAGCGAGTTTATTACCTACAAACTGCGGTCCTCCATTTTTTATTATGTCCCTTGGGAAGCCGTATCGCACAAAGATTTGGAAAAGGAATTGTATTATAGAGTCCTCTGTAGCTTTCGAAAGTGCCTCTGCTTCAACCCATTTAGTGACATACTCGGTTGCAACTAGGATGTATGTTCTTTGGTTCGATGGGGGGTTAATGGGACCAAAAAATTCAAGGGCCCAGCGTTCAAATGGTTCAATTGCTAATTTTGGGTTCAAAGGCATTTCGTCGGACTGTCCAGAGCGACCTGCCCTTTGGCAGCTATCACAGGCTTGCACAAATTTTTTAGCGTCTTTAAAAATTGTAGGCCAATAGTAGCTTGTCTGTAAAACCTTATGGGCAGTTCTACGATCTGCAAAATGTCCGCCACATGGCCCGTCATGGCATGCTTTCAGAATGTCAAATATTTCATCCTCTTGGATGCATCTCCTGATTTGCATATCCGACCTTGTATGAAACAAGTAGCCCCCAATCCAAGAGAATCGGGTACTACGTTGTATTATCTGCTTTCGTTCATTAAGGGTTAGATGTTTAGGTAATTTACCTATTGCCAAATAATTTTCTATATCAGCATACCATGGGGTTCTAACAGTAACAGAGAACAAATGTTCATCTGGGAAGTGGTCTTCGACTGCTGCTGCATCTGTTGGCTTTGGCATTCATGATAGGAAATCAGCAACAGGGTTCTCTTTTCCAAGTCAACATTTAATTGTAATATTGAATTCCTGCAATAAAATCAACCACCTTGTCACTCTTCCATTTGTAACAGGTTTATTTGCTAAAAATTTAATGGCAGAGTGATCAGTATATAAAACTACAGGATACCCAGTTATATAATGTCTAAATTTATTTACATCATGAACTACAACTAAAAATTCCTTCTTAGTCACAGTATAATTCAACTCAGCAGGAGATAGATTTTTTTCTAGTATAATAGAGTGCATATGGTTTTTTATCCTCTTCCTACCCAAGCACTGCTCCAATCGTTGTGTCTGAGGCATCATATGAAATTTGGAATGGAAAATATCAATTTGGGCCCCTCAGCACTAGGGCTGTTGATACAAGCTTTTTGAGATCCTTGAAAGCATGGTCACATTTATCTGTCCAAATAAAATCAACATTCCTTGTTAGTGCATATAAAGGTGCAGCTATTAGAGAATAGTGTTCTATGAATATTCTATAATAACCGGAAAATCCAAGAAAGATACGTACCTTTGTTTGTGTGGTGGGTGTAGGTATTAAAAAAATTATCTGAATTTTAGCTGGATCCACCTGAATTCCAGCTGCTGAAATATAATATCCTAAGATAAGTCCTTCGGCCATCATCATATGACACTTTTAATGGCTTAAACAAAGCCTAGTGTCAATACATCTTTGCAACACTTTTTCTAAGTTTTCTAATGCTGGCTCAAAATCATCTCCGTAAGGTGTGAAGTCATCCATATACACTTTGAGCCCTTCATTTATTAAATCTGAAAAGATGCTGAGAATGGCCCTCTGAAATGTAGCAGGAGCATTGCATAGGCCAAAGGGTAAGACTCGGTAGGCAAATGTTCCCCAAGGACAGGTAAAAGTAGTTTTGTCTTGGTCCTTAGGGGCAATCTGGATTTGATTGTACCCACTGAAGCCATTTAGGAAAGAAAATAATTTCTTTCCTGCCAATGTATCTAATACCTGGCCAATGAAAGGAAGGGGAAAGTGGTCTTTCTGGGTTGCTTTGTTCAGTTCTCGGTAATCTACGCATATTCTCCACTTTCCATTTTTTTTTGGTACCACTACTAATGGGGAGACCCACTTGCTATTAGATATTGGGTAAATGAAATTAGCATCCAACAGCTTTTGTAATTCAGCTTTCACAATATATTTAAGGTAAGGGTTTAGTCTCCGTTGGGGTTGGAAAATGGTTCTTGCATCTTTTTCGGTATAGATGTGGTGTGTACATAACCGGGGGTCCATACCCTTCATGTCGGGATAATCCCATGCAAAAGCTCCTTTATATTTTTGTAGTAATTGAACCGTCTTCTTTTCTTGTTCAGCAGTCAGATTTTTGTTAATGTTTAAATTTTTTCCTAGTTCAATTTCCACAATCTTACTATTGTACACAGAAGTAGTGGGTGTTATTTGATCAGGAATGTCTTTCAAGGGATCTTCTTCTTCTTTATTATCAAATGTTGCCTTGATCATGTGACATTATAGATGGGATCTGATTTATGGTTTGTTAATAAAACTATTAATGATATCATCCTCTGTTTGATCTTTAAAATCAAGGGCATCTTCTATGGTTAGTGGTGATCTCATATTTTCCATAAGCTATGATACAGGTTGCTTCCTTGTTTTGATTATTGATAGGCTTGGTTGGGCTGGGGGATATAAAGTTAAATTCTTGACATAGTTTCCCCTTTCTATTGTCATGTTGCCTTGTCGGCAGCCAATATAAGCATCGGCAGTTGCCAACCAAGGTCTACCTAGAATTAACGGGTGACCATCTAGTCAGTTCTTTGGGTTAATAACCAGGAAGTCAGCAGGGTATATCCAGGAATCTACGGATACCATTACATCTTGTAGTGTACCTTCTGGTTTGACTACCGATCGGTCAGCCAGTTCTAATAAGGTTGTTGTTGGTTCTAATGATGTAATGCCAAGTTTTTGACAGGTGGTGGTTGTTAGAATATTGATTGCAGCTCCCAAATCAACTAAGGCATTTGGGAACAACTGCCCATTGATTTTCATTGTCACTATAGGATTTCTTGGGTCTTCATATTTTACAGGTGTTTCCATTCCTGATAATAAGTTAGATAAAGTACCGACTATTTGGATAGTTGGGTTAGTTGTTGTTCTCCTCTTTTCCTTCTTTATACACAATTCCTTAATGGTTTTTGCATAAATAGGGATGTCTTGGATAGCTTGGAGGAGAGGGATTTTTATACACAAATTTTTTAATTCTCCCAGAAGATCAAAATCAACATATTATAATGGACGAGGTATGATTAATCATTCTGGGAATGGTGGAGAAGAGGTGGTTGCTTTTTGTGGAGTTTGATATTGAGTTTGTTGTTGAACCACCTTCTATTTTTGCAATTTTTATTCTACAGGTAACAGATCTTCAATGTGCACATTTTTGTCTCTCTCTATTTCTATTATGCACCCCGACCTCAATTGAAGGTCATTACACTCCCTCAGTTCAGTTTCTAATTCTGGTGGTTCCATTATTTTGACAGACTGAACTGGCCTATTGTTTGGGTTTGGGTTGGGTTGGGCTGGGAGTTGTGGTCTTAAATTGGTCTTGGGGTTTTGTGGCAATGGATAAGAAGATGGCAGTGTAGGTTGAGAGAGAGAGATTGTTCTGGCTGGCTGATTTGTAGGTCTTTTCCAGTTTGACTTCCAGACTTGATTCTGTGAAGTGGAGGGGGAACATTGTGTTGGATAAGCATTGTTTTGCCAAAACAGTGGGCAGAAAGGAAAAGTTGGCCAATTAGGTTGGTTTGTTTGATTTGGCCAAGGAAATGACTGTTGTGACCAATTGGGGAAAGGTGGCTGATTTTGCCACATTCCATTATATTGCTGAGCATTATATTGAGAAGGCTGAAATGAAGAAAATGGATCAGTTGGCATACCTGATTGTCGTGGCTTCCATTGTCGGCACTGATTAAGTAAGCATACCACTTTTGAATCTTTTTCTGCCTCTTTATAGACTTATTTTAACCCAGGAAGCGAGGGACATCCCTCTGTAGGGTGATCTTTCGTGCAAATGGCACAAACTTTGATTACATCCAGTGGGCACTCTTTGTGGCTGTGTTTCTTCCTGCATTTAGGACAGAATATTGCCAAATTTTGTTCTTCTTCTGCTTGCTTTTGTTTGGGTTGCATAATGTCGAACTGCATTGTTAGAGTCCCTAGAATATCTGTTTTAAAATCTTCCAGCAGATTTCCAATCTCTGCATGAGTTACACCTTCACTGGAGGTTTTATTATCCCTTGTGATCATGTCACGTTCTGCTGATTTTAGCCTTGTATTGCCCCTCGAACTCCTGATACACAAATCAATAATGTTAGCATAGTTTCCCTGATATATATCACCTTTTCCCATAATATTTAATATTTCAACACATTGATCCTTCATCCCCCTAATTAATGTAGTCTTCAGCACATTATCAGGTAAGGGTAAAGATGCATAAGGAGATCTCTGGAGGTTGTATTGAAATCGTTCCACATATTCTTCCAGAGTTTCATTGGGTTTTGCTGTCATCTGAAATATTTCATCTTTTAGTTCCCAAGACCTGCAATAATCCTAATATTTCTTTAGAAATTTGGCTGTCATCTGATCCCAATCATTTATAACACCCCCACCTAGCCCCATAAACCATCTAAAGGCTGCTCCTTTTAATGTGGAAGGAAATAGTTTTAATTTTTGGGGATCGGTGGTATAGTCATACCCCCTACATAATACATCGAATTCGAACAGAAATGCATCTAGATCTTCCAATTTCAAGCCATGAAATGTAGGAATATGTTGAAGAGGGATGGCTTTCATAGGTACATTAACTGCAATATTCACTATGGGATATTGCAGTGTGGAATTCTGCTGAGGTGTTTGCTGGTTCTAGTTCTGGTTCTGGGCCATTTGATCAAATATGTGCCAATATCCTTCTGGGATCTCAAGGGAATTCCTAGGTTGAATAGAAGGAACAGGAATGACATTAAAAACACTCCCTTGATCTGGAATAATAAGTGTTCCTTGTGGGCTTACTGTCTGAGGAGATTCAGGTCCTTTGTTTTGAATGAGGTTGACAACGCTTCCCTTATCTGGGCTGCTCACTGTTTGGATTATTTCAAGAGGAGATTTTGGTTCTTCTGTTTCCCCTATTTCCCCTTCTCCTTTGCAGATATTACTAGAGTTCCCTTCTTGTGGATAAATTAGGCGGGGATTCTCAATTTCTTGAGAATCTTGCTCCATAACTTCCGTTTTACTATTTATCTCAGCAAAGGCTACTGATGGTGACTTTGTGGCCTGAAGAGAACTAGTAGGTTGTCTGGAAATAACTTTCCTAGGTCGTACTGATGGTTGAGATTCAGTTTTCTTAAGGATTTCGTCAATGAAAGTTGTTCGCCCGAGGGTCACCAGTCCCTTAGGTTTTTCGGATTTAGGAGGAATTTTGTTTTGTTTAGCTTTTATATTCATTCAAAAGAACAAGCCTTCACTCCTACCTAAAGAAAGAAGTTTACCCAGTTCTGTTGTGAAGCGGGAAGTGAGCAAGTATGTTCCTTGCTCGGTGCACGGGTTCTTACCTTCTGTCTTTAAAACCCAATTCTTCCCAAGTAGAAAAAAGGTAAAATGTGCATCACTCCTTCTAAATGGTATACACTCTCCCCGGCAACAGCACCAAAATGTTGAGGTATAAAAGTTGTCTTTTTAACACCTATTTATCCTACATTAATTATCAATCCGAGAATGACTTTTTGTTTCAAGAGTGTACTCTGTTTGAGGCTGCAATTTGAGCTAAGAGTAATGTTGTGAGATATGTAGTACAGTATTCTAAATACAAGAGTAAACGGATGCTTGAAAAGAAATCTAATTACAGTAACATGAATTCAAATACTCTGAAACTTAACTAATCACCCTGCAGAACATCAATCAAGGATACAGTAGCAATAACTCATTCCTTTAGAAATTGATGCAACTGAAATCAAACTGGAACAAGGCAATCAATCTGGGAATGAGGAAGCAATAACCAGTGTTCTCTATAGTTGACAGTCTTGCTCTCAAGCAATCAAAGGGAAATCAAAATTGAACTAACTACTGTTGAAAGTAAACGAAGAATAACTCTTTTAAAATCAAGAATTAGAAATGAACAGCAATCTGTAATTGAATGGCTATGTGCATAAACAGCAATCTGTAACAATGTAAATAAACAACCTTTCTGCAATATGAAACTAATGAATCGGAATTGATCAGCACTCTGGAATTGAATAGCAAATACTAACTAATGAATCTAAACAGCAACTCTTTACTTAAAGGAATCAAATAGCTAATCCTACCAATCCTGTCAATAGAAAACGTTATTAAGTAATCGAAAGGAATAGCAATCTACCGAAACAGCGAATAGAGTTAAATGTTGAACAACAAAGCTTTATAAGTAATAACAAGATGAATGTTACAGGAATTAAGATCTTTTTTGAAATGGAACAGCAATGCAATTCATTAGCGCGCACAGAAATATCAATAAACAATTCAATAGTAATTAGTTAACTCTAGAATCATAATGAAACCAAACACAATTATCACACAACAGTAATTAAAGGATAGAAATACAAACAGCAAGTTAATTCCACCAGGGTCAGGCCCTTAGCACCAGTGAAACACTGCTGGGTTACTTCAGAACTTGAGGAATAGAATGAAAACGCGTCTTTGTATTAACTAAACATAAAAATGTTTACAATGACCGCTCTCTAATCACGAAGTCAATAAAGTGCAGAATTACAAAAGGAATGTCTTTTATCAATGATTTGACCCCTTCAATCTCTAAAGGCATCGCCTTATATAACAATCTCGATGGACAAGACAAGGAACGAGATAATATTTGAACAGCGATCCCTCAGGATCGAAGGATCCTAAGGGATTCGCATCCTTTCTTTTTTAGCTGTCACTCGATCTCTTTCGACTGAAGCCGAGCTGTCCCCTGCCTTCTCTTAGCAATGCGTTCTGATTTTCTTCTCTTTGGCCGGATATGGTCTATCACTGGAGGAACAACAGTTTCTCCTGCTTTAGCCTCACCTTTGGTATAGCTGTTCACCTCGCTTAATTCCTATTTTTGACAATAAAAGGCATTTTTTAGTTACTTTTTACAATAAACATAAATCTTTACAATTCTACCATAATTCTATAATAAATCATCTTCCTAAAGTAAAAAGAGTTATGTTTAAAGTAAAATAATAAGAAAACACATGGTGAATTCATACCTTATCCAATGCTCAACAGAGACAAACACAAATGAGAAGGCATTAATAAATTGAGGGAATGGAATAAACCTACAAACATTCGAGTGAGTAGAATATCTTGAAGTTCCAAACTTGTGGATTTTTACTATCTAGAAGAAGCTTTCCACCTCCATTTGAATGGACAATTATTAGACACTATATGGAACTTCTTGAAAAATTGCAGAATGGAAAATCTTGAAAAACTGCAGAATGGAATGGTACCAAAATAAGCATTTTAGTGAAAAGCATATCTTGAAGTTCCAAAATTGTGAATTTTTATTGTTTGCAAGAAGATTTCCACCTGCATTTTAATGAAAAACATGGAAAAATATTAGTCAATGTATGAAACATTTTGAAAAGTTGCAGAAACCGAGGAACATAAAATAAAACTATAGTGGCGTGATAATATAATTTGAGGAAAGTTTGAAAGACAGACCATCAACATGCCATGGAAATTTGCATTGAGAAAAATGCATAATAAAAACAAAATAATAGAGATATGGATTCAAGAAATCCTTCTTGTTTATGGAAATTTCACTTAAAAAAGCTTTACACCTGATGCATGCTTCAGAATAATATGTTTAAGAGAATCTTGTTTGGTCGGTTCCTCTCCACTAATGAGTATTTCAAAGGCTAGTGTGAAATTTCGCTTCCTGCTTTTGCAGATCACGCCTCTTGGATCAACTGATCGAGAAACACATGTTGATCGATAAACATGTGTAATACCAACATCAACTAGCTCAACTATGACTCTCGAAGGAACCAGTCAATACACATAGTTTTTGGAACCTATCATGATGCTTACCTATTATGTACCTGGTTTTTTGGGAGAAGGATATTATGTAGTAGACCTGAAAGGCTTTCCCTAGAAAATCCATAGCTGATTGATTGTTTCTCCATCGTTTCCTAACTCTGTGAAATGTACATTAACGATAGAGATGCCATGACAATGACTGAAAATATAACGAACTATACACCATTCAACGTAGTGTGTGGGAATGAATTTGTTTTTGGACCTTCTTTCATATCTATACAGAGCCTTCGACAAGAGGCACACGTAATACATGTAGGAATGATGCATGTTCTATTTTAACGACATGTACAAAGTAATCAATCAACTTGTATATTTAATTTAATTTAATGAAATATCAATCACCACTTGTATGACCTTGAGGGCCCACATTTTTACCACTTTTTTGTCATGATACAAGTCCAAAATGCATGTGAAATTTTAGATAATCGTGATTCCAGTGGATGCATAGTTTACTTATGCAAGTAGGAGACTGCATAAATTTTTCTTACTACCTTTTTATCTTGCTATAACTCATAAATGCATGTCAAATTTCAGGTAATCATGAGTCTGGTGGATGCATAATTTACTTATATAGGCAGGAAATTATGGAACTTTTTCTCTTAATTTTTGTTAGTAGGTCAATATCAATTTACACTCTGAATTTATGGTTCGATTATCCTATGAACTCATGTTATTTTCTTTCAATTTTCGATCTCAATTTATGTTAGATTTATGTTAGGATAATGTTGAGAATGTATGCCAATTTGTTTTCAATGTATATATCGTTTGACATTTTTTTTATTCATAATTTAATTAATGTCCTCAAGATTAATATGTTTTGTTATTTAGAATTGGTTTACCTTTCCCAGTTTGATTGCCAATCATTTCCTGCATTAATGTATTTTTGACCATTAGCATACAAACGGTTGAACACAATTTGAACAGGCACTCCAGTTTGCAGAGGTTGTTACTCGATATAGTTTATATTTATGTTGAAGAACAATAATACTTCATTATTTTCTAGTTTATCTTAGCTGGTTTTGTTTCTACAAATTATTTCTACAATTTTCTAACGTTTTTATTTTAGTTTCTTAAAACATAAAATTTTACAATGAAATGAAATACACTTGCAAATTTAGATTTAGAATAAGAAACAATGGTATTTTCTTTTTATTCGCTAAAACATTTTCCTTTGCAATTTCAGAATTTTCCTTAATATTCCCATGTTTGGTCATTGTCTTGTGCATAATATACTTGTAATTTGAGCTTGGATATTCATGAATTTGTTGTTTTTCTTCCACATCATAACATCCACCTTGGCCTCAAAGGTCATGTAGGAATTCCAAATGGTAGGTAGGAATTCTAAATGCCATGGACATTTTCTGCCAGGCTTTGTGAAGTGAGTATCCTCAAGTTTTATCTACATATTCTTGTGTGTATGTATTATTTTTCATACCTATCCTTGTAAGAAGTGTGATGAATAATAAGTTTTCTCAAACATGTGACAAGTACTTCAAGGATGCTAGAGACGATGAGCGGGATGATGTAGAAAATCTCTTGAAATATCAGGTTTCTGGGATTAAGAGGATTAAGATTTTTCTTCAGTATGTTGTTTTATGTCCTAAAATTTAGTGAAATCTTTGTTATAATTGTTATTTGATACTGAATTTGAGCTTTATTTTAGTATAACATGAGATATTGGAAAGTTAAACTACAATCCATTTTGATGCTTACTGTCATGGAATTTGATAATGTTGAGAAAGGTAAAGCACTTTATGGTAAGTCCAATCTAGGGAGTTATATATTTTTTCTTCACTTGTATTTTGCAGCGTGCATGTTTCATCTCTTTTTTTTGGTTGAATGTAGGCTCACATCTCTATATTTTTTTTTTTTTTTGTGGGGCATTTTTTAATCTACTAGTTACAACCATGGAGCTGGCCTTGTCTCTCGAGAAAATTACCAATCAAAAACTTTTGAACTTTCACTTTGTAAGTATCAGTTGGATTTCTTACCTGTTGATTCAATATATCTTTTTATTTAATATATGAAATCATGTTGCATTAAAAATAATTTTTAAAGTTAATGAATTTGATGGCAATAGGTAGGCCAACAATGGTCAGATGACACATTTCATGTAGGGAAAATTTATGGCCCACGAGGTTACATGTTTTGTAAATTTTCTCGTTATAAGTAGAAGAGATATATAAAAAATGAATTCATATTTTAAGAGGCTCACATTATGTTACTATCAAGAAAGTATGATAATATGTGCCTCAATTGAGAAGGATAGACAAACTACATGGTACGATGATGCTACGTTCATTTTAATAACATTTGGGGAGAGATCATTTTCATGATTGACAATGAAAGTTAAGAATTTATGTATGCATGTCTGATCTCGTGCGCCTTCCCAGTCAATATGGTTCCTAATTTTTTACCAGGTTACCAACAAGGACCCAAAATCTGGCCTATTTTAGCACTAGAATAAAATGTGTTGCTATCAATGGATTCTTTGCATTTCTTTCACATGTACACCAAAAAATAAGTGCTAAAATATTTTAGAGAAAATATTGAATGGATATGTTGCAGGTGCACATGGTAGTGTTTTTATATCTCCTTTTTTTTGTTTCCATGGCATTACTATTAATACATATTTTCTTGAATCTTGTATATGTGGCTCTCTAGTGAAAGTTGTCACATTCAGGCTAGAAAAAATTTAATCGCATCAATGAGGAGAGTGTGATTAATTTGAAATACTCGCGAAATAATATTATGTGAAGTGTGAAAAATTTTGGCTGCCATCTACACTAATTTGTTGAGATTGCAGTTAAAATGAATTTTGAATATTTGTATTTCACCAACCAACTCATGCATTTAGCTTCCCAAAAATGCAAACTTCAGCTATGAGCTACCCTAGATATGTATATATCATGGAAGGTGTGTTAGTGTGTTTGGTGCATGCATGTACGAAATCACACTAACTTAAGGGGTGTGGTTTACCCTCTTAAGTTATTGGTCACAGGTAGAAAAGATATGGAGTCAAGAAAGTTAATGGAACATGCTAGAACATAAGCATACTAGGTAGAGAAATAGCATGAATATTCAAACACAAAAATTAAACTAAAACTAAAAAAAATAAGACAAAAGCTCTAAATAGAGTCAAACAACTACAGTAATCCAAATGGAGGTGCTTACGTCCCCTCTTATTCAGCGCTAGTAGGAAATGAGGATGAAACTTTAACCCAATTGCCAAGGGGCCCTTAGAACTTGGGGTTCTAAGTCCTGATGCAAGTATGTCCTTACTTCCAAGATTGCCTTGGTGCAAATTCTCCCTCTCTCTACTATGGTGGACTGAAGTTGTTGGATGACCAACAATTGAGTCCCCTCTATCTCTGCTCTGGATCACACAATGCTGGTATTGCTTGGGGCAATTCTGGCCAGCATAACAATGTGCTCTCAAGTGGTTCATCTCTTGGTGGCCTTTTATAGGAGAATTTGAATCCTCCTTCCCTCTCTTGGTACATTGTGGATGGTGACCCAAGAGAGGGGGATGATTACATTGTGTGCCACATTTATTCCATTGTGTGCTCCCTTGATGTATTAAGGAGGTTTGGGTGGCTATCCTTAGGCAGCTTCAAGTGTGGAATCAATGTCCTGGAGTGTGCTTTTTGTGGTCCCAGAATGTGACTTCTGCCCATTAGGGGAATTTTGAGGTCTAAAATGGGCCTCCTAAGGAAATTATAAAATAATAGTAGAGATAATAAAATAAGATTTTATTACATCATCAAATTTTAGAGGTAAAAAAGAAAAAAAACTACTTTTTCAACTCGTATTTTCAACTTATCTCCCAAATTTTTTACTCAAATTTCAAGCAGGAGTACTCATTGGATCCAAAATTTAATTCCTCGTCCAAGGAGTACCCATGTTGCATACTTTCGATGGATCCTTCTACATGAAAAATGAGAAATACATGAAAAACGTGATTGCAATCACGTGTTTTCATGTATTTCTAATTTTTTGTGTAGCAGGGTCCATCAAAATTATGTGACATGGGTACTCCTTGGATGAGGAATTAAATTTTTCATCCAACGAGTACTCCCACTCGAAATTTGAGTAAAAAATTTGGGAGATAAGTTGAAAATATTAGTTGAAAAAGAAGTTTTATTATTTTATTATTTTTTAATCTTTTCACCCTTTTACTTAAAAAATGGTGAATCATCCCCCATGGTTGACATCATAATCTTGAATCCTATTGGTTCTTATAAATTTTATTTTTATTGTATGTTTTTCTTAGGAGGCCCATGTTAGACCTCAAAATTCCCCTAATGACTCCCAGGATTGCACGCTTTTCGGGTGAGAAGGTGCGCAAAGGCGCTCTTATCGAAGGGTTTTGCGCGCAAAACCATTTATGAATTATCCAAATTTTATTTTTCCTCAGACCTTAGAGATTTTTAAATACTTTCCAGATTCTTTAATGTCTCTCAACCCTGTAAATCCTTCTTCTTGACATTAAATAATGTCGTCTTTGCTTGTACAATTTTCCAGTGTTAACATTTCCCCCCTAATGTGTGAGGTCTAGGAAGAACTGTATAGCCGAAATACATTATAGTTTGTTTTCTGTATATTCTGTGTAGAGAGAGAGAGAGAGACCTGCGTGTAGCTCAGAATTGGAGACACCCTGCACCGGTTTGAAGAATGACCATGTCCTGTGGGACCCCTGTAAGAAAATATAATACAATATATACAAATTTTCTACGAGGCGGGCATGTCCCATGCTCGTAAAGCTGCGACTAGTTAAAAAAATCTATTTGAAAAATAAATGTTATGTCTGTGTCACTAATATGTTAGTGATATATTGGTTGATGATGACGACTACTGATGCCCTCATGGGATTTTTTTCTTTGAAAATAGTGGAATGTGGTACCCATATGCGTAAAATTTGTATGGCATATAATTGTGCATTGTACACATAGGTGTTGTCTGGGACCTTCCCATGTAAGCATTGTTGAATGAGGCGCTTATGAAGGCACGGGTCTTCAACGAATTTGATCAAAGTGCAATGGTTGTAAGGTACGATACCATCTTGACATGAAATCTTGTGTTGTAGTTGAATGTCAAGAGGATCAATGACATCTATGGGAAATGATGTCTCCCACAGTGCTACCTGAGGATGCCCCTTTTATGGAGAGGGATGATCCAAAGTACTGCTTCCTTTTTGGAAATTAGTGGTTGGAGTCGACAAAAAGGAAGCCTCAACCGAACGAGAGGTTCGTTGATATGAAGGATCAAGATCCTGGATGTGATGGGTTTAACATAGGCATGGTGGCAAGGGGTGATTGAAAATTGATTATGGGGATTCAGTGGCCCAAGGTCAGAGTATAATAAGCAGCTTGGCGGCAGTCATAACTATTTATGATGGGGAAATCCCTGGAGTCGGTAGGACTTCCAGGGTGGGTATAAACTAATTATGAATGTCATGGTGGATTTTGCATCAGGGTGGTATATTTCGATCAGGGGTGCTCGGGGACTGTTATCATGGGAGAAAAAATGAATAAGTAGGTGGAAGATGCAGTGCACCGTTTGCGGTATTTGTACACTTGCTAAAAGTATAAAATAATAGGGTTTGGTTTGTACAAAACACGGAGACGAGTGCCCCAAAAAATGAAAGTGTTTGCTCACTGATGACATGAGGTGGGTGTTTTGCTGAGGGTGGGGGCCCCATTGGTTGGTCTCATGTGTGAGGTTGATGAAGCAGATGAAAGGGTATCATAGATGGGATTATGTTGATGGAGGTATGGTGGGCCAAATGCGAGGCGTGGTAGTGTGCTTTTGATCTTCTTGTACAACCTGACCATCCAGGAAAGTTGTTTTATTTTGTATGGTAAAACTTGAACTTATGCATGGTGGATGGATGGGAATGAGGTGCTTCTCAGACTAAAGTGGTATGGCCATGGCGTCACTTTTGCTGTGATATATGGTCTACTGTGGGTGACGAGCGCCATGGAGGGAAGGCTCTACCGACCAACAAGGATGTTTATCATGTGCAGGGCGAGGTGATGATAAACACGGTCAGATATGTGGAACTTATGGTTGATTTCTGATGGAGAAATGATGTCAGGATATGCAAATTTTTTTCTGGGACTCTATCTTGCTGGGGGTAGAATGATACATGCTCTAGAACTTTCAGTGGATGGAGTTGTCTATGGTTTGTGTTTTACCTACAAAAACAACTACCCCAAGTGAAAGCATCTTCTTTATCAAATATTATTGAAATTCATGTTCTTCAAAAGAGAATATGAGAGAGGGCATACCTGGTGGTGCTGAAAAAATAATTTTTCGAGGGTGTGAATGTGTGGCATCGCCTTTGGGCGTTATGGAGTGCTAATCACAGTGTTTCTTTCAATCTGGTGATCAGATACTCTAAGCTCCATTTTTCCCTTGGGAGTTGTTACTTTTCTCCTAGTTTTGATTTTGGTTGGGGTTGCCCCTAGACTGAGATCACGGGGGGTGTTGCTAGTTCTGCCCCTTGTCTAAGATCTCCTCTTTTGTTTGTTCCTCGGCTTCTTTTTGCAGCATTTGGAGGATTTTCATAATTCTCTTGGTTGTATAGTTGTTGATGAGCCTAGGAAGGGTTGACCGGTGCATTACATTGTGCTAGTGGTCCATTATGTGCGGAGAATGGGAGATATCAGTTCCCTTGTCCCTGGTTGGTATATGAGTGATGGGGTGAATTTCATGATAGCTAGGTTGTGATACATTCTGAGTAGAATCGTATGAGTATCCAGGGTATTGATTACTACTACCTTGGTGTCCTTGGGCCAAAGACCTAATCAAACCGTCTGCAATATCGACGCGCATGGTACTACTGCTACCTAGATGATCTTGGGAAAAAGACCTGATCAAACCGTCTGCAGAATCGACGTGCATGGTACTACTGCTGCCTCGATGATTTTGGAAAAAATACCTAATCAAACTGTCTGTAGAATCGACGTACATGGTACTACTACTTCCTAGGTGATCTTTGGAAAAGGACCCGATCAAACCGTCTGCAGTATCAACGCGCATGGTACTACTACTACCTAGGTGATCTTGGGAAAAGGACCCGATCAAACCGTCTGCAGTATTGACGCGCATGGTACTACTGCTGCCTAGGTGAACTTGGGCCAAAGACTTGATCAAACCATATGTAGTATTGACCTACCTGGTAACTTCTTGAGTATCATGGGTGTCACTTCTGCCTAGGTGATCTTGGTTCCAAGACACATATCAAACCATCTATAGTAGTCGACGCGCTTGGTCACTCCCTGACTACATATTACTGCTGCCTAGGTGACCTTGGGTCAAAGACATGATAGAGCTGCCTGCAATAATCGATGCGCCTGATAACTCAAGAGGATGAGGCAACCAGGTTCCCCTGTCCCTCGTTGGTGTATGGTGGCTTGGGGAGAGGAGGGACAAATGGTTGTCTTTCTGGTGACCATTGTTCCTCCTGCAGGTACAAGATGGTATGAGGTTCATCTCCAGCAGATTGGGTCGGGGGATCCTCTTGATAGGATCACTCAATGGTGTGCAAGGCATCCCTATATTGTGGGATCTCTGGGAAATGATGGGTGTAGTGCCCATAATTGCTGCAGATAGCGCATGCGTGATTGGTACGCAATGCTTTGCCTTTACCTTTGGTGGAAGGTTCCTTTTTACGGGAACGTGGCATCATGATGTCTGCCTTAGATCTGAGGAGTGGTTTTAGCTAGTCCAGCTATGGGCAGATATGGGTAGGGTGTCCTATTACGTCGCATATGGCGCAAACTAGTGATTCTCGTTGTATGGCAGGAGTTTCCAACTTCTTTCCTCTCTTCTCGTTTTTATTAGCCGTAATCATCGATTTTGTAATGGGAATTTCCTTTGTAGGGATGTTTTCAACCGTTTCCTGAATGGGTGGGGCCTCCTTAGGATTGAGGGGCTTTAACCCTATGGCAGTGATGTGTGTGGCTCCTATCCTAGTAGGGGGAATGAGATACCAAAATGGTATTGCAAATGATATGTTTGGTAACACCACGATTTCCAAAACCTGTTTGGAGATGAAACTAGCTGGGGGGTAGAGGAAAGGGGTTTGGGAAGCAGCGTAGGCTAGAGAGGCTACCATGGCCAAGAAATCAGTGTCATTACTGCTTGTTTCTATGTCCTGACTAGCTTAGGTGTTTGATGTGGACATCATGCACACCGGAGCTCCTGTGACATCGGGTGATGACTCAGGTATAATGGGGGGATCTCCTAGGAATGGCCCTAGGACAGACAACACCTTGAACTGGCCAGGGCCATATTATTGGTACCATGAAAGTGTGTTTGAGGATGTATCTGCATAGGGTAGAATTACATCGGTGTTTGTTAGGCGTCGTTTATCACTATGCATCAATTGGTCGACAGTAATGATGTGGTCCTCGTGGGGGAATATCATAATGCGAAAGACAAAGGAGGCTATGGCTGACATGGCATACATATAAATCTGACCAAGGATTATATTATAGTCCAAGCGAGCATCCAAGACTTCAATTTCTATAAGGACCGTCTTTCTAGATAAGTAGACTTGGACGTTTTGGTAGAGGTCAACAGCGATTGAAGGATGACCAACGTATGCTCTAAGCGTGATGACTGATGGTTTTAGTTTGGGAGACCCTAACTTCTGCCAAACATTTTTTGACATGATGCATGTGGATGCACCCTCGTCAATGACACATTGGTGAATGGTGATATTTTGGACCGATACTGGTATATGAAAGACGACCATCGAAGGAAGCCTAAGATTGGCTTTGTCTAAATCAAAAGCCATTAGGCCTGTATCGGCAAGGATTTTTGTTGTTTTGGGCATGACTGTAATACTTCCAAAGCTGACATATCAGCAGGAGATTGTTCTAAATCATCCACGATGCTATAATTATGGGCCACTTTGGAATAGTTTCCTACTCGCCTATTTGGTCCCTTAGCCATTTTTGGCAACGGTTCAATAGGCATCTTTAAAATGGTCAAAAGTGCAGTTGGTGCACTGGTACTAGCCCCTAACGTGTTGGTGTTTGGTGGGGTATCATAATTTCAATTCCGTGTTTGAAAAAACATCTCTTTGCCACTCATGTAGATTTTGTGGCTTTTTTTCTGGAGCCACCAAGATTTTGTTGTTGAATGCTAACTGTCCCTTGATGGGGGAAACGTTCTTGCATCACAACTGTCTGCTCGGAAGATCCTCCTTGTCCTTGGTTACTCTGCAGCTTCTTCAGCTCATGGAGATCAGGACAGTGGTGAGTGTAATGGCCCTACTCATCATAGATCGAACAAGAGTGGTTTGTTTGAAGAGGTGGCCTTTTTCTCTGTCGTTGGGCCTTGCTTGGATCCTGGTTTTGATTTCGGTTGGAGTTGCCTCCAGCCTGAGATCATGGAGGGAGTTGTTGGTTGTTGCCCCCCTCTCCAGGATTCCCTTTCGGCTTATTTTTTCCTTTTTTATTAACCACGTTATGAGGGTAGTTCTCCTCATTATATGGTTTGCGTGGTTGGTTTTGGGAAGGCTGCACAAATTTCACCTGTGCATTGTTCTGCATAGGCAAGTCTTGTGTTGGGGACTAAGCATAATGCGGTCCCTGGTTTGCAGTTGGCTGTTGGGGGGGGAGCTCTTTCACCAGTATTTATATATGTGTACTGGGTCCCATGAGCCGGAGGACAGGGTCCTCTATGGTGATACGACGACGTCCTACTAGTCAGATTTTGCATAGGCATATGATGACTTTGATAACCGGGTTGTGGTACGTTCTGGGTAGAATCATATGTGTAACCAGGGTTTTGACTGCTGCTGCCTGGGTAACTTTGGGTCAATGACCCAATTAAACTGTCTGTAGAGTTTGACGAGCCTGACAACTCTTTGTAATTTTGAAGGCGTGAGGCATTTGGCAAGATATTTTAAATATACCCTGACTGCGTATATATCAGCTCTAGCTGTTGAGCCTTGCTGATGGCATCCGCTTTGGATATGGGCCTTTGTTGCACCACATCCTTTGAAATATCTGCAGTGAGAGTTTTTAGGAACAGGTCTAATAGTACCCAATCGTCGATTTTGGATTTACATGAACTACAACGTCACCGCCATTCATGGATATGGTCCAAGATATGGACGATGGGGGTTTGCCTAAAGTGTGTCAGTAATTCCATTCCAGAAACATGGTTCATGGGTAGCTGAAAATATGTTAGGAACGTAGTGGCGAGTGCACTAAAGGTTCCATGTGTAGTAGAAGGTTTCTCCACATACCACTTCGCTGCTACTCCTATCAGAGTGCGTTGAAATAGTCTCAGTCGAATAGTATCGTCAATGACGTTGTTCGACGAGCACCACAGGTAGAAATTCATTACATGATTTCCTGGGTCTTCTGCTTGCTTTCCTTCAAACTTTGGAATGTCGGAAGGGAGCTTCATGGGCATGGGAGGCCATATAGGGTTGTTTGCAATGGGGTCATTCATCAACTTGGTTAAATCTGGTAGATTCAATAAAGTTAAAAAAGGTGACTGCGAGGTTGTAGCCATTGCAACTTGTCAAAACACAAAGTTCTGGTTAGGAAGAGGGTTTATCTGCGACGTACCCTGCTGTGTATTCGACTGGCTTCCTAGATGGATAGCACTCCTCTGCCCTCTAGGGGTTGTGGGAGGAGTGGTATGTGGTGTGGAGTTGGGAGCCTGAACATGGTTCCCAACTAAGGATGTCGAAATAAAGGATGAACCAATAATGGTGGCAGTGTTCCGTCTTTGACGCCTAAATGGTGAAAGACTTGGAACCCCTCCCGATAATGGGGGGAGGTCCAAAAGACGTCTAAACTGATAAGGTCCTGTTGGGCCCATTTTGGTGTCGACTAGGCCTAGTTTTGGAAATATTTGAGAGGATAGAGATTATGATCAATGCAAAATTCCGATCGCATACATAAAACAAAGTGAAAATAAAATCAATTTTCCCTTTAAATTAATCCTATGTGATCATTCAATCAAAAAATGTGGTTTTTGCGTATGATACTCAAATATTAGAAGACCTAATTTTCCTCACACACTCAAATGTAACTAGGCCCTGAGAATATATCTTGCGAGTGTTGGCACAATGTCCCGTAAGAGTTGGCGACGACCCCAGTCAGCCGAAGAAAATCCACCAAGGTAAGGGTAGAGGATCTAGAGCTTTCCTGCATCGTCACCTATAGGGAAAGGATGCCTTAATTTTGGCCACTAAGTACCATCGTTCCATGTGAGCATTCTAGTCTTGGGCGTCTTGGTAATTCAACTAATGTACCGAGTATCAACTGGGTCAGGTAGCTCTAACTGATACTTGACCGCACTACGCCTAAGCCTAACCCCCTCTAAAATGAGTCTCTGTCACGCTTAGGTTTTCTTTTCCATGGGCTGATAGGTGGATTTAAAAAGTCCCTAAACAATCAGCTTCTATGTTTCAATATGAAGAATGATCAAGGCATCTTATTGGATTCCTACCCCCTTGATCCTAACTTAGACTATAAATTCTTTTGTGGCCCCCATGGGAAGAATTTAGTGAGTTTTGTTAAGTTAGTTCTAGGTGTCTTTTCTTTTCTTAGTGTGTGGATGTGTGTGATAAAAAAGTGAACAAGCACATAGTTTAAACGCGTGGATATGCAATGATCCTTTTCAAAATCCCCTATTAAACTATGTTCTATTGTTCCTTGGTCAAAATAAAAACATGTGCAGATATGGGCCGCTTTCTATTTTTCCTAGTTAATCTATGTGATCAACTATAATGAGATTGTGAGTTGTGAGTAGAGAGTGTTCATATCCTTTCCTAGGATAAGTGAAGGGTGCAAAGGCAGCAGATATTACCTTCTCTTCTATCGACAATTCAATCCTGGTCCCAAAATCCTAGTGCAAAAATTGAACTAAACTAATTACTTTTACACTAGAAAAAAGGAACTAGCTAAGCACGCATGGACTTGGGCCACTTACTTTGGCTAATTATCTGGGTGTTTTGGTACCTAAATTTTCAAAACATAAATTTTTTTCAGAATGCAAGTTAATTTTCCACCCTACTTAAACTATGTGTGAACTTTGCAAAAATCAACTTGAAATAAAACTAACACGAAGCCTACTAAAAGTAACTAAGAGTGAGCTTTAGCAAGCTGTGGGGTACCTCAACTAGTGCTAGAAAATGTATTATGGGCTTCCAGACACTTTACAAGTATGAAAATATAGAAATACGGGAGAAATTTCTCATGTTGTCTTTTGTGCGCGAAAGGCTACAATAGGCGCGATGTCTGTGTGCATGTCAATTCTGAGCGCATGTCGTGGGTGTGCCTGTCTGAGGGAAAAGCGCGCAAATTCCTAAAAAAAATGATTTTTTGGAGCTGTTCTACTTCAGTCTGTCACTTGGGATGAAATAGGGACTGAAGGAGAAAAATGGGGTAATTTCAGCCCAACTCCACAGCACAGACAGAGGTCTCTACAAAAAGGCACAACCACATAAACTTGGAAATAAACATTAGTGGAGTCGCCAATCCTTTGTTAGTGTGTTTGGTGCATGCATGTACAAAATCACACCAAATTAAGGGGTGTGGTTTACCCTCTTAAGTTATTGTTCACAGGCAGAAAAGATATGGAGTCAAGCAAGTTAATGGAACATGCTAGAACATAAACATACTAAGTAGAGAAATAGCATGCATATTCAAACATAAAAAATAAACTAAAACTAAAACAAATAAGACGAAAGCTCTAAATAGAGTCAAACAACTACAATAATCCAAACAACGATGCTTACATCCCCTCTTATTTAGTGCTGGTAGGAAATGAGGATGAAACTTTAACCCACTTGCCAAGGGGCCCTTAGAAATTTGGGTTCTAAGTCCCGATGCAAGGATGTCTTTACTTTCAATCTTGCCTTGGTGCAGAGTCTCCCTCTCTCTACTATGGTGGACTTAAGTTTTCGAATGGCCAAAAATTGAGTCCCCTCTATCTCTGCTCCGGATCACACACTACTGGTATTGCTTGGGGCAATTCTGGGCAGCATAACAATGTGCTCTCAAGTTGTTCATCTCTTGGTGGCCTTTTATAGGAGAATTCAAATCCTCCTTCCCTCTCTTGGTACATTGTGGATGGTGGCCCAAGAGAGGGGGTTGATTCCATTGTGTTATCCCTTGATGTCCTAAGGAGGATTGGGTGGCTATCCTTAAGCGGCTTCAAGTGTGGAATCAATGTCCTAGAGTGTGCTTTTTTTGGTCCTGGAAAGTGACTTCTTCCACTCCCAGGATTGCGCACTTTTCGGGTCAGAAGGCGCACAAAGGCGCTCTTATCGAAGGATTTTGCATGAAAAATTATTTATGACTTGTTCAAATTTGATTTTTCCTCAAACCTTAGAGATTTTTAAATACTTTCCAGATTCTCTAATGTCTCTCAGCCATGTAAATCCTTCTGCCTGACATTAAATAATGTCATCTTTGCTTGTACGATTTTCTAATGTTAATAGCAGGGACTGAAACTCCATGCAATTATTTCTATCTTTAGATTACTTTTGTAGGTACCAAAATAATTTATTTAATTTTATATAGCCTATCAAATCTTACTATGTAAAAATATATGTGGAAGACATGTTACTACGAAGATATTTTTGCTATCCTAAACCATTGGCTTTGCAAAACTAGCTTTTCTGTCTGATTATCATTAGCACATGTGTGATTAGAGTATTTTAAAGTGGGCATGCCAAAATTTGAGAGGAGCACATATATAACATGGGGGCCTTCTCGTAGTGTAGTTTGGGGTATATGGGCATTCTATCCATCTATTTCCTCTTCCTCCATCTAACAATTGCTATCCTCACTTTGTTTTACGATCGCATCATTCTCAAGTGGCCAAGGTGGAAGAATACATGAAACTGGAAAAGTCCATAGTGTATATAGAGTTCCTCACTTTGTTTATGATGGCATAATTCTCAGGTGGCCAAGGTGGAAGAATACATGAAGGAGGAAAAGACCATAGTGTATAGAGAGTTACACCAACATTTAATGTAGAGTGTTTATTAATGGGTAGGTTTGATGGTGTAAAATTTAGTATTTAAATTATTAAATATTTTTTAAATTGTATGTATTCATTCTTAAAGGATGAAATGCAAGAATATAAAGGAAAGTAGCAAGAAACAAAATTTAAAGTGTCAAAATATAACATATTTTAAAATTTTAATTTAATTATCAATAATTAATATATAGATGGTAACGATTTATTCTTTCTATAGAAAATTTATGAAATATTTTTAATAATAATTAGATAGAGATTTCATATTTATTTCAAAGGTAGTTATACCCATTTTTCTTTGCAATTTAGTTAAGATTATTATTATTAAATGTAATTAAACCATCCTAAATCCATGTTCATCCTAGATCTATCAAGCACTTAGAGGGATAAAAAAAATTGAGGTGCAAACCATTCCTCACGTTTTGCACTCAAACAAGAGGTTTGCACCTCGAGAGATTTGATCCCTCTCAGTGCTTGATATTTTTGGGGTTTAGATGGATTTAGGTTGGTTATATTCTATTTCGATGATATACTAGTTTATAGCGCTACTTGGTATGAATATATTTCACATATCATGTAGGTTTTCCTTACCTAAAATTGTTGAAATGGAGAGGAGTGGAATGGATTGAATACCCCTATTTTCGATTCACCACTCCACTATCGCTAGTATGTATTAAATTTTTTATATTTGAAACTTCTAGCTCATAAAATTATTAACATTTAATAATTTGAATTTTCCACATGCAGTTTGATTAAATAATAAACTTATTAAGCTTGAATAATTCAAATTTGAGTACAAGTAAGAGATAAATATTCTTTTGTGTTAGTTGTATCCAGAAAATTAAAATACACAATCTACATTAAGAAAATATTTCTTAACAAAATAAAATGCATCCAAACTCCCGTAAACAATATAAATATCCCTGAAATAAAGTACGAAAGTAAGATTTTAGGACATGTATATTAGAAAGTAATACATGCAGTCAAAAGGATTAAAATTGTTGGGATGCCATTGGTGTTGAAGGACAAATTTACTTGTACTCTTTTCCCCTTTAAATGGACAATATTCCATAACCATGGGTTCTTATAAATTTGGAGCTAAAAAATGGCTAGTAACTCAATTGAATCAAGTCTAACTAAACTAATTAATAAGAATTCATATAAATTCCAAAGTGGGTTAATAAAAATTATTATTATTAATAATTATATTTTTAGTTTTAATTTTAATTTGACTAAGTCAACATAACATTACATTACATTACTTAACTCATTACATTACATAATGTTTTATGACCCTCTCGTGATACTAGACTGCAGAGTGCTTCTCTGTACAATAAATATGTGTCACGTAAAAAAATTATGCTACATTCATTTACTGGCATGGCTTCTTCTTGATGAGTTGGATAGTCACAAGTGGTGATGATATATCGTGCATGAATTCTTATTGTTGGTGGGTTGATTGGACCTGTTAGCCACCTATGAATTTTTTGACAAGCAAACAGGTGGCTAAATATGTTTTTGAGCCTTCAAGAAATACATTTCCTCTGAAAACATATCATTCTTGAAGCCTCCATGTGTCTTTTTCCCCTTAAACAATCCTCACTGTTGTTTCCATTTGAAAAACCTCACTGTTTGTGGAAGAAAGTGATCAAAAAGGCCTCTGTAATTGCCCATTTTCACCCATTTCCCTTCATTTTCATTAAGCCTACTTTCATCATTTAAACTCCCTTGTTCCTCTATAAACCTCCGAAATCCCACTTGTAAACCTTATAGCTCCCTTTATTTTTTTTATAAACCTCCTTTTCTGCCTACCAGAACCCCTTTTTAAGCCTTAAAATCCTCATTTTGGCTTAAAAATACTCTTTTTTCATTACAGGCCTAAGCCCCTTTCGGCCAAGCCCCTAACCACTTCCCCACATATGATCCGTGCTCGAGACCAGGCACTAAAGCCCTGGGTGCTAATCGCAATTGGAGCCTTCTGTTTAATCCTCTTCCCTTTGTTAATTGAAATTTCCCGATGTGATGAACATTTGTTCTATCGACCGCGGATTTGATCTGAGCCATCGATCTTTACAAGATCCGATGGTCAGCACTAATCGTACTGCACCCCATCGCCTCTGTCCATTATCCCTCCAATCCAATCGCAGCTGTCGATCTCACCTTTGATCCGATGATCCACGCGTAATCATAGAATCAGACATCGGAGTCTCAGGCCCCCTGCCTTGCTCCAATGCGATTAGATATCAGTCGTTCCTTCCAATTGTTCTAACGACCCTCATTCGTTCTGCCCATTCACATACCCCTTTGCCTTCCCAATCCCTCTTTCAATCTTGACCGTCCATACCATAGATCGTACGGTTGGGATTCGATCTGCCTTTGACCATTCCCCACCTAACCACCAACGCATCTTTCCAAATCGCGCTTCCACCTCAACCATCAGATCTCGTCGCTCCACATCCAACGATCAGGAAGCATATCACGTTTTTCTGGCATCCGGACGTTAATGGTTTAAAATCGGGCGATATAGGCGGTTTTTTTTTGCCACATGTCATGCAGCGACATGTATTGCGTATTTTCGGGAAATTTTCAAAACTGCCCCTGAGTCACACAACACCAGCGGTTTTTCCCCTAAAACCACTCTTCCCATTTGGATTCTGAATCTTCATCATTTAATCCCCGTCGTTGATCTCCTCCAGGGATCCAACAGTCCGCATTCAATCACCCTCCACTCTTGCTGGGTCCCACCATTAAAGGCCCCGCTTTCATTCATTTTGCTCCTTTTCCTTTGTATTCGCCCAAAATTAAACCTTTGCGTTTTAACACTAAGGGTTTTTCCCTCCACCTAACATAGTCTTAACAACCCCATCAACGAATCTTGACCATTAATCTCTGGTGTTTGTTTCTAGTAAATTGACCCTCTGTTTTGGGACTCGCTGGCTTCATTCTTCCATTCCGCAATGTTTTTCACTTGTCTTTCACTTGCATCCACCATTTCCACCACCATTCCATAGGCCTCCACAGCAATCTTCCACCACCCCCCTGGATTTTGTAACGAGTTTATTGTATTGTGCAGGGTTTACAGAGTGAGAAATTCACTCTGTCTCTACGGTCACAGTCACTGTGACTTAGAGCGCAAAGATGACCATCACGGCAGCAGCAAGAATATCAGAGGTGGAATTAATGGATTTAGTGGCTCCTAATTGAAGATTTAACGTCTGTAATCCAATGATTAAAGGAATAAGACATAGATGAAGATCATGAAGATGATTAAGAGACCTAATAAGGTCTAAAGCGCGCAAATAAGTCATATCAGTGTTTGGCGTATTGCTTATAAATACTGTCCAAAGGACTATGACATATACATGCCTCTCGAACCTTAAAGTTTGTCCATTGTGTGAGCTTCTAGCTGCTTAAGAATAGCAGTTAACAGAGTATGGGCACCCACGGAGCTTTCCCTTCCATGCTACTTATTTAGAAAGCACTTTGGTGCTGTGATGGAGTTCTTGAAGAACATACTGAAAGTTATTCAACAGGCTTTGAGACTGTACTTAGGTACACCTGATTCAGCATTGAAAACCATTTTGAATGGGCCTTTCATTTATTCTCCTTGTTACTGTTGAAAAACAATTAAGTTTACATCTATATATGTCACTCATTGTCTATATGGGCTTTGAAGAACATGTTGAAATATGGTTGGTTGTTGTCGGTTGTGGATTCCCTGGTTACATTATTTGTTTTATTAGAAATATTTAGTGATTTGTATTGTGGTGGGAGAGAAATGTTTGGATTGTAAAAGCTATTGAGCTCGAGTATCTGTGTTGTTTGTAATTAATAAAGCGATTTCACGATTAATTCTATATTGAGTGATGTTTCTAACATTTATTATTTATTTATTCAATACTTTTATCTCCATTATTACGATGGGGCTAATTTTAAATCGAGCTTAGGATATGCCTATGAGGTACTTTAATGCTTTTATATATTTATCAACGAGATGTTTCTGTTGATTGTGTGTCTGAGCAAATTCTTGTAATTTAACAGTCGAAAGATGTGGGCACGACCATGCTTGCTGATGTATGATTTATAGTTTGTTGCTTGGAAATGTTCTTCTGCAGGTTGCATTTAGAAGAGGTGGGTTCTTGGGGATTTAGAGTTATCCCTGTCCACTGGGGTCCTTTTCCAACAGATTGGCCCTTCTAAGATCCCTTTGAGCTAGTGTCAAAAGCATTGAAGGTTAAAATTCCTTCTCTGATCTTAGGCCTAGTTTTGTGTTCAAATCTTAATTGTTTTCCTTGAGAGTATGTTGAAAGCAGGACTAGAGTTAGATGACCTCTGATTTGATCTTAAGCCACCCTTGTGTCTTTATTGAGAGTTTCCTCTCAGTATGTCAAAGCAGGATAGGTTAAAATTCCTTACCTGATCTATAGACTGCACTTGGGTTTCTTTATTTCTTTCACCTTCACTCCTTAATGTTCCATCCCACCATATATCTAAAAGATCCTTTAGTATAGATGACTTGCCCTATGAGAACCTTGGATATTTTTTATGCAAGTAATCCCCTTTCATGACTCCATAGCCCAATGGATTGACACTTTCTTGACCTATCTTCTTTTGCCGAAACATCCTGCTACTTTGTTCCTTTTTCCCTTATATAGCCTTCTCAGTTAATGATATCCAACCAATCCACCCAACCATTTCAAAACCCCCTGTGCCTCATACCTAGCCTAATACCTCATTTTGAGCTTCAAAGATATATATCATTATTTGTATTTATAGAGAGATCCCTCTCTGGATCCAGGAGGGCTAGATCCTAGGATCCCAAAGTGGTTCTGATGTTGTCTTGTCTTTTGGTCTTGCCAATCTGGCCAAAACATAGGAACCCCAACATAATGGCGACTCCGCTGGGGACTTTGAGTCAAAATACTCCTTGAACATCTCTAAGGGCTCAAATAAGATCAAATTAGCCTTGGATTGGTATTTAATTGTTGATGGTGGACAGAACCCTGCTTCAAACTTTCAAATTCATCCACCTGGCGACTCCATACTCTATAACTCCTAAAAGACCAAATGACTCCACTGGTAGAAGACCCTAAACTGGTTGAGAAGATACAATGACCTCTTTGTACAAACATGGATCCAAGTATGGATCAAGAAGCAAAGATAAATGCTTTAGAGGATAAAATTATAAGGCTGGTGAATAGATTTGGTGAAGTAGTGGAGATGTATGTGGCTAAATTAAATACAAATGCTGATTATCTAGAGCAACCCATGCATTTTCCAGAGCAATAACAAACTCAAGACCTAGATAATGAGCAAGACATGTATGATGCTCAAGAATTTATAGAATATGAAGAGGAAAGTGATCAAGAACTGCCTGATTGCTTACCCATGTCTTGTACCATGATGATTAGAGAATATCGTGACCAAATGGAAAAGGCTAATAGGGAATGCTGCTTTGAGGAAACAAGAAACCACATAGGAGATGCAGAATCTGATGTGGAAGAAGAAACAACTCACGAGCCTTATATTCTATCTGAATATCATCATGATCATGAGGAATTTTTTAAATCAGACAGAGATCGAGAAACATCAGAAATTCCTCAAGGTTTCTATTAGTATGAATCTTTTGTCGAAGTGTACGAAAAAATACCACTGTAGCTACGCATAACTTATAGCCCTAACATCAAATATGGCTGCCAATATCTTCAGATCTGCAGTTAGTTGATCAAGACAAATGCTGCAAAAATCCAAATCTATGCATAAAAAGACATTAAGCAGTAAAAATAAGGTTTTTCTCCATACATCAAATAGATAAGACAAGAACAATATTTTTGAAAGAATTTTATATTAAGGGCACCTGAGAGGAAAACAAGAAAGATGTTTCCAATTCTCCTCAATGCGATGGGTTCTTGAAAGTCCTCAGCGCTTCAGATCTAGCATTTCTCTCTCCTTTTGGTGTAGAAAACCCAAACAAACATAGAACTCAAAGGGAGCTCACAATGACATAATAGAAAATTTGACAATGATAATGGCTCAAAGTCAGACCAAGAGCATAGATCCAGAGTGATCTAATAGGCAACAAAAGGTGACAAATGAATGGTAAAACCCTTCTATTTATAACAAAATATTAGGTCATTCTAGATCTTGGTGCATGATTAAAATAATATTAACTAAATCTAGATCCACCTTTTATGGAATATTTTATTATATTTGTTGGAGGGAAAAGGTATTTGACTTGGGTCAAATCCCTTTATTTGTAAATAATAAATAAATAAATGATTTATTTATTATTGTAAGGAAGTGGTTGAATGATAATTAAATAAATAATCATTTATTTAATTATTTATAAATGATTTAGTCATATTTAACAAGGAATATTATTTAAATGAGATTTAAATAATTATTCCTAGAAAATAATAAGATAAATAAGGATTTATAAAATTAATTTCCTTGTTTTGGGTTAAATATAACCAGGAATAATAATTAAATTATTGTTTAATTAATTATTCCATGAAGAAAATCAAACAAATATAGATTTGTCTAATATTTCCCTTTGGGGTTTCCTGCTTAGACCATAAACAACCTAATAAATGTGTTTTATTCAGTTATTTTACATAGTGAAAGCAATTTTAAAATCTACTTAGGGTAAAATTGGTCTTACATTGTGTACTTGGGTCCATCTAATGATAATAGGTTAGATGACCAAAAAATGGTGTAACAGTTTCCCTGTAAGCACAAATGAAGATATCCCAGAAGAGGCTCAAGAAGACATCTAGCCTCCAAATTAGCCAATACAAGAAACATAGGATTGTTGTTCTTTTGTCCATGTTGAAAAAGAAATCCCTCTTTTGACAGAAGAAGGGATTGATCAGATATTAAACAAGCAGTCTGCCTCTGAAGCCTTTTATAGAAGAAATACTCTTGCCCATTCATCTACTAAGCTTGATTATACAGATCCAGAAAGCTCCCCTGTAAATTAGAATGAAGAAAGACTTGCTGATAATCCAGTATGTCTGATTGGTAGCATTACTTACTTCAATGATTTTCCTAGTTTCGATTTGTCTGATGATGATGTTTTCCAAACAGAATTTGATCTTGCAGAACCATCATTAACAGATTTGTGGGAGGGAAATCAATTCCATTGGCTTCAAGAAAGTAATGAGCCAAGTCAGGCTATTTATGATACTGATGAGGAGAGTTATGAATGTCTAGTAATAGATGACGATTCATTGAATTTTCACTATGTTACCCCTCAGATCATCAGTAATAGTTTCCATGTGATTGGAGATCAGCAGCCTTTCATCTCACAGGGAGAAGAAGAAAATAAGGTAGAAATTTTTTAGCAGGTTGAAAACAAAGAGCCTTCTCTTGTAAAAGAGGAAGCAATGGAACATACCCCTGCTCAAGGATACATCGATCTTTTTACAGAGCTCAGCCCACCAGATCAGAATATCTCAGAGCTACAAGAGGACAGCACTGCCATAAATGATGAGTCCTCCAGGTCAGATAATGATGAAGACGAGGAAGATTTTATTTCTCAGAAGAGTCTTTTTCTTGATCTAGTGGAAGAGGAAGCTACCCTGGTTGAAATCTGCATGTCAAACATTCACAACCAGGTATCATTTCAAGATCCTTATACCCATTTCCTGCAAACATTTGAAGAAGGATCAAATTTCATCATGAGCAGCTTGCTGCAGACAACAATAAATATTTTAAAAGATGCTAAGAAACAAAGAGAATGGGAGTGGCCCTGCCTATCCAGCATGCTCAAAGAATTGAGCTGAAAAGACCAGTAATGGGATCATCTGATTGAATGGATGTATTGGAAAAGAAGGTTTGTCAGTTAGACATGTAAATAGGCCAAGTTAGAGTAGGGTAGGTAGGAAATCTCAAATAAGCTCAATATGTGAGCATGTAGTTAGTTGTTGAGTTTTTCTTTGAAAGGAAAGGTTCAAATATGCTCAAAAATTGAACCAGCAGAAAAAAGAAGAAGCAGCTCTAACAAGATCAAAACCAGAGCTAAAATGAAGGAGGAAAGTGACTCTAACAAGCTCAAAATCTGAGTCACAAAAAGAATGAAGGATGCTGGTGATTTTCAGATCTGAAACTTTCCAATTTTGTTTTTAATTTATGAAAATTTCAGTCCATATGCAGCTAGTATTTATGCTATGGACCCACAGCAAACCAGACAGTCTAATCCTGGTTTTTGTGTGTTTCAATTTCTGTTTTAGAATATAGAGAAAGAAATCTGCTAGATAGTTTAATCCTAGCAAATATTAGTTTAGGTAGAGAGGCTATGAGGCCAACTGTCTAATCTGGTCTCATGGAGAAATAAGGGTAGAAGTAGAATAGGTTTATTTTCCAGTTTATCAAAAATAGATGATGTAAAGGGTTTGCAAGTCCAAATGTACCTAGAAGAAAAAAATTTAGGGCAATAGTATGGGTGGGTAGTTGTTTGGGAGAATATTACTGTTGATAAGATGCCTTCATTATTTATGTCAGCTGATCCAAGAAAAGAAAAATATGTGTCAAGTACCAGGCACCTGGCCTACTCCAAAGATTATTTTCTGAATTCTTAACACCTTCAAGAAGATGGCATCCCCATGTGGAGCCACTGTTAGCCACCTATGAATTTTTTTACAAGCAATCAGGTGGCTAAATATGTTTTTGAGCCTTCAAGAAATACATTTCCTCTGAAAACATATCATTCTTGAAGCCTCCTTGTGTCTTTTTCCCCTTGAACAATCCTCACTGTTGTTTCCATTTGAAAAACCTCACTATTTGTGGAAGAAAGTGCTCAAAAAGGCCTCTGTAATTGCCCATTTTCACCCATTTCCCTTCATTTTCATTAAGCCTCCTTTCATCTTTTAAACTCCCTTGTTCCTTTATAAACCTCCGAAATCCCCCTTGTAAACCTTACAACTCCCTTTATTTTGTTTAAAAACCTCCTTTTCTGCCTACCGGAACCCCTTTTTAAGCCTTAAAAATCTTCATTTTGGCTTGAAAATACTCTGTTTTCATTACAAGCCTAAGCCCCTTTCAGCCAAGCCCCTAATCACTTCCCCACATATGATCCGTGCCTGAGACCAGGTGCTAAAGCCCCGGGCACTAATCGCAATCGGAGCCTTCTGTTTAATCCTTTTCCCTTTGTTAATTGAAATTTCCCGATGCGATGAACATTTGTTCTATCGACCGCGGATTTGATCTGAGCCGTCAATATTTACAAGATCTGACGGTCAGCACTAATTGTATCATGCCCCATCGCTTCTCTCCATCATCTCTCTGGTCTAATCGCAGCCGTCGATCTCACCTTTGATCCAACGGTCCACACGTAATTGCAACATCGGACATCAGAGTCTCAGGGCCCCTGCCTTGCTCCGATGTGATTAGATCTCCATCATTGCTTCCAATTGATCTAACGGCCCTCATTCGTTCTGCCCATTCACATACCCCTTTTACTTCCCGCTCCCTCTTTCAATCTTAACCATCCATACCATAGATTCGACGGTTGGGATTCGATCCGCCTTTGACCATTCCCCACCTAACCGCCAGTGCATCTTTCCATATCGCGCTGCCACCTCAACCGCCAGATCTCGTCACTCCACATCCAACGCTCAGGAAGCATATCACATTTTTTTGGCGTTCGAACATTAACGGTTTAAAATCGCATGATATAGGCGGTTTTTTTTTGCCACGTGTCATGCAGCGACATGTATCGTGTTTTTTTTCGGGAAATTTTCAAAACCACCCTTGAGCCACACAACACCAGCGTTTTTTCCCCTAAAATCACTCTTCCCCTTTGGCTTCTAAATCTCCATCATTTAATCCCCATCATTGATCTCCTCCAGGGATCCAACGGTCCACATTCAATCACCCTCTTCCCTTGCCAGGTCCCACCATTAAAGGCCCCGCTTTCGTGCATTTTTCTCTTTTTCCTTTGTATTCACCCAAAATTAAACCTTTGCATTTTAACACTAAGGGTTTTTCCTTCTTCCTAAATTAGTCTTAATAACCCCATCAACGAATCCTGACCGTTGATCTCTGGTGTCTGTTTTAATCATACGGTCTGCAGCCCTCCTCGCACCAGACTTTCATAGGCTCTGTTTCACCATTCCGCAATGTTTTTCACCTTTCTTTCACCTGCATCCACCATTTCCGCCACCATTCCATAGGCCTCCATAGCAATCTTCCACCACCCTCTTAGATTTTGTAACGAGTTTATTGTATTGTGCAGGGTTTACAGAGTGAGAAATTCACTCTGTCTCTATGGTCACAGTCACTGTGACTTAGAGCACAGAGATGACCATCACAGCAGCAACAAGAATATCAGAGGTGGAATTAATGGATTTAATGGCTCCTGATTGAAGATTTAATGCCTGTAATCCAATGATTAAAGGAAGAAGACACAGATGAATATCATGAAGATGATTAAGAGACCTAATAAGGTCTAAAGCGCGCAAATAAGTCATATTAGTGTTTCAGCGTCAGCAAAACGTATTTTCTCCAGAAAGGACACCTGCCTACAGCATTCTCCATGCCTCCTTGAACCCTTAAAGTTTATTACACTGACAGAAGCTTCTAAACTATCAGAACAGCAATTATGGAAGTATGGAGACCTGCAGACTTTCTATCCATGTTACTTATTTCAGAAGGCAACACAGAGTACCATCAGTTGGAGTTCTTCAGAAGAACATACCTGAAGTTATTAACAAAGACTTCTATACCATACTTCAGAGTACACACAGTTAATGAAGAGCCATTTTGCAGAATGGGCACTCGACCTTCTTCTCCTCTCTCATAATGAAACAATTAAGTTTACATCTACTCCTGCTATCACTCATTATCCTATATGAACCGCTGAAGAACATATTGAAAAGGTGGTTGTCGTTGTTGGTTGTAGGGATTCTTTCGACTGTTAGAACTGTTATTAGGGGAAGTAGTTGAGTAGTTTGTACTTTAGTAAGATGGGAGGAGAAAGTTTGGATTGTAAAAGCTATTAAGCTCATAATATGTGACTGGTTTTTCACATCAATTAATCAAGAAGATTTCACAGGATCCTGGTCTATACTACGGGTGATGTTTCTCTCACTGCATTGTCTTATTTCATTTTAATCATACTATCCATTATTCTCTGATAAGAATCAGTAAATAAGGCTTAGGATATACAGCTGCATGGTACCCTAATTCTTTCCTACTCTTCTTATCTTGGATGTTTTCTGCTGATTGTGTATCTAGGAGAAAATTCTTGTAATTTAACCAGTCAAAGATGTGGGCCTGACCACGCTTGCTGATGTATGATTTTTGGAGTTTGTTGCTTAGATGTTCTTGCTGGGTTTAAGTTGGAATAATTTGGATACTGGGGATTTAGAGTTAGCCCTGTCCACTGGGGTCCTTTTCCAATAGATTGGCCCTTCTAATATCCCTTTAAGCTAGTGTCAAAAGAATTTAATGTTAAAAGTCCTTCTCTGATCTTAGGCCTAGTTTTGTGTTCAAATCTTAATTTTTTTCCATGAGAGTATGTTGAAAGCAGGCCTAGACTTATATGACCTCCGATCTGATCTTAAGCTACGCTTGTGTCTTTATTGAGAGTTTCCTCTGAGTATGTCAAAGTAGGATAGGTTAAAAGTCCTTACCTGATCTATAGACTGCACTTGGGTTTCTTTCTTTCTTTAACCTTCACTCCTTAATGTTCCATCCCAGCATCTATCTAAAAGATCCTTTAGTATAGATGACTTGCCTTGTGAGAACCTTGGATAGTTGTTATGCAAGTAATCCCCTTTCATGACTCCATAGCCCAATGGATTGACACTTTCTTGACCTATCTTCTTTTGCCGAAACATCCTGCTACTTTGTTCCTTTTTCCCTTGTATAGCCTTCTCAGTTAATGAACTCCAACCAATCCAACCAACCATTTAAAAACCCCCTGTGCCTCATACCTAGCCTAATACCTCATTTTGAGCTTCAAAGATATATATCATTCTTTACATTTATAGAGAGATCCCTCTCTGGATCCAGGAGGGCTAGATCCTAGGATCCCAAAGTGGTTCTAATGTTGTCTTGTATTTTGGTCTTGCCAATCTGGCCAAAACACAAGAACCCCAACAAGACCCACAAAGTTTATTTCCCATTTATCAAAAGGATTTCCTATGATCTCAAGTACCAAGGGTATGTCTTTTGTCATATATGGTTTCCCTACCCATTGACATGAATAACAGGCTCTGCAAAATTATTTTGCATCGTTGTGTAGTGTAGGCCACCACAGTCCCACACAAAATATTTTATAAGTCATGACCCTTCATACATAATTTCCTCTGATGATTCCTACATGTGACTCGATAAGTATCATAGGTCATTCATGCTCTAATACACATCTACGTAGTATCCTGTTTGTACCCAAATTATACTTAAATGTTAATGAGCTAATAATCCACTGCTTTTACTAACAACTATTTCTTTTATGCAACGTTATACCCCTCCAGTGGAATCCCCATACTAAAAAATTATGCTTCGTAAAATGGTTATCAACCAAAGTCATAGAAAAAAGTTGTAGATATGGCATTTTATCTTCGAGATTCTCTGCATCTTCACCTATGGTCAGGTGTGATAATTGATCAGGTATTATATTCAAATTTCCTAGCTTAACCACCACTTGGAATTCATACTCCTAAAAATAAAATATCCACCTGCAAATCCTCCCCCCAACATGGGTTTTTTTACGAGGTATTTCAACGTAGATTGGTCAGTGTATAATTTGAACCTGTTTCCCAACAAATAATGGTTGAAATTTTGTAGTGCATCCACCATTGATAATGTTCAGATTCAACAAGATTATGAGCTTAGTGAAAAGAGTCGCCTTCACTAAGTGGGCCCGCAGGCTATTTTTGGCGCAAGTCTATTTTTAGACTATGTCTATTTTTAGACATGGTGATACTTCTGCCAAAGAGCGAATGTGCCTTATTGGAGTTAGACCTATAAGCCTTTCTCCTTATAATATCATATTTCAGAAGTTGCAGGATGCTATTTGTGGATGGTTTGTCAAGTTGGAAAAACAGATGAAATTCTATTTTTAGAATATTGGGCGAAGTCTATTTATAGCTCGTCGATCTAAATATAGAAGTGTCAATTATTATTAGCTCTTAATAATAATATGACAATAAATAGCAACATATTCTCTTGGAGCACTTAATTTCAGTGCACATATTTTGCAAATCAGTGGGCTGAAGGAATTATGCAATTCCTAGGGTTTATTGGTGGTTCATGCATGGAGGACTCAGTTAGAACTGAAGTAGAAAAGTTATGACAGATTTGGAAGAGTAGTTCATGGAGTTGTATTCAGTTTAACTTAGTTAGACTCAGTTGAGCTAGTTGTATCTAGTCTAACTGAATGATACACTAGTGAGAGTGGAGTGAATTAATTAGTAAATTAATTCACAAATAATAACTCATTAATCAACTGAACAATACAGCAGTTAACTACAGTGCATGTCAGTTCCAGTAGAGACCCAGTGGAGAGATATATGAAAGGGCAAGATGGACTATCTATTGTGACTATAGTGATGCATTGATTGCACCACACACACATTTCCAATGAGGATTGCGCAGTCAAGGCAAGGGTAATTTGAATTCATTTAGAGCTATTCTTCAGCAGGGATTGTGCAGTGGAGGCAGGCTAGCAGGAGGGCAGAGATCGGTGCATGGATTTGCAGTTTTATTCTATGTTAGTGTGTGACGATTGATTGTACTGAGAGCTTGATGTACTAATCTTTGTATGAGATTGTTACACGATATCCATGATACATAATATATGATAGTTGGGGTTTTCAGCTTCATGATTTCCCGATAAACAAATGTGTTATGTACGATTGTTTTTATTTATGCTTCACATGTGTTTGCAATTAATTTTTTGCAGAAGATTAACAGTGAAATGATTCTGTATTTTGCAAGAAGTTAAATATTGTGAGATCGGGGGAATATGGATGTATGCATGCTTAGTGTATACTAATTTCTACATGGTATCAGAGCAGTGTGAATTCTTGAAGATTGCAATTGTGAAGAATTGTTGATTTTGTGCTGGTGGACAATTCGAATTTGCTACAGAATATTCTTGGTGTAGAAGTTGAGTATACATTGAAATTTCTTTCAATGGGTTGTGATTGGAGTATGCCCTTTATGGGAGCTCGAATTACATAGCCTGGAAGGATAGGATGGAGGTGGTACTTGAGGATAATGGACTGAAGGAGTTCATCGATAGGGATGTTCCTAAGCCGGGATCTAGCAATGCTGCATTACTTGACGCATGGAAAAAGAAGACAACAAAAACAAGAAGATTCTATTGGAAGGTGTGAAAGACCATATTGTGTCTAGCCTTCATGGGAATGCCACTCCATTCTTAATGTGGAAGGTTTTGATAGATTTGTTCCAAAGCAGAAGTGACCAGAGGAAGTTGGCACTTAAATACAAGCTCATAAAATTAAAAACGGAGAAGGGTGACAGTATTCCAAAATACCTCAATAAGTTTGTCCACTGCAAGGATGAACTAGGAAGTGTGGGGGTTACTGTTGATGATGAAGACTTGGTGAGCTTGGCTCTCCTTTGGCTTCTGAATATTTGGCATGGCTACGAAGACTCTATCAATGGACAGGAGAAACTGTTGGGATGGGAGCGACTTTGGTCATATCTTGTGCAGTTGGAGATAAGGCAGGGTACCAGGGATGGCTCTCCATCAAAGAATAAAGACGAAGAGAATTGTGCTTTGGCTGCAAAAGAAAGGAAGGGGAAGGGGAAGAAATTTCCTTCAAAATCCGATGCTAAAGGCAAGAAGCAGGATTTTTCCAAAGTGAAGTGTTTTCACTGTCACGAACATGGGAATTTTGCCACTAACTGCCCACAGAAGAAGAAGAACAAGAAGTTTGTTGGAGCTGCAGCTGGAGAGGCCTTAGCCTCACAATTTGAACTTGATTTCTCTTTGAATGCATGCTTGGTTTCAAGCTATATGGGATCGGTGTGGTATCTTGATAGTGATGCGTCTTTCTATATGATGGGAGACAAAGAGTTGTTTAGTGACTTGGAGGAGAAGGACCTCCAGATGCATATAGAGATGGGCGATGATGGTCAATACAGTGCAATTGGAATTAGGACCATTACCTTTGAGAGGGAGTCTAGTAATCCATTCTTTTTGAAGGATGTTATGCATGTTCCAGGTCTGAAGAATAACTTGGTCTCGGTCGCAATGTTGGAAGACAAAGGTTATGATGTTGTTTTTAGTGAGGGAAAAGCCTTCCTTTGACATAAAACAACGGGTCAAACCAAGAATATAGGGGTTAAAATTAAGAATCTCTACAAGCTGGAGGTAGATGGCTGTGCTGCAATGGTAGGAAAAGCATAAGAAGTGGTGAGTTGGGATGAGGGCGAATTATGGCACAAGAGATTGGGCCATCTTCACCATGGCGCTTTGAATATTTTGCAACAGATTTCTACTGGACTTCTCGAGGGTAATATTGCGCAGTCAAATCAGTGCAAGGGATGTACTATGGGTAAGTTTGTGAAGACCACCTTTCATGAGAAGGAGAACCATGCTTTGGTGATCCTGGAGAGAATTCATGGAGGCGTGTGTGGAACTTTCTCAATTACTTCAACAGAAAAACACAGGTATTATGTTATATTTTTTTATGACTATTCTCGTAGATGTTGGATCTTCTTCATGCAGAAGAAGAGAAAAACTTTCTCAAAGTGATGTGAGTTCAAAGCATTGGTGGAGAAGGAGTTGGGGAAGCAAGTGAAAGATCTACGGAGTGATAATGGTGGTGAATACATCTCGGGTGAATTCAAATACTTCTATAGTAAAGAAGGAATTCAAAGAGAAATCATAGCGCCTCATAACCCACAGCATAATGGGGTCATGGAAAGGAAGAACAGAATGATCGTGGGTACTGCATGAGCGATGTTGCATGACCAGGGCCTACCAATGCACATGTGGGTGGAAGCATGCAACACTGCAATTTATGTGCAAAACTGTTGTCCTCATAGAGTACTTGGCATGAGTACACCTGAAGAAGCTTTTACTATTAAGAAGCCTGATATTTCTCATTTGAATATTTTTGGCTCATCTATTTACATTCATATGACAAAGGACACCAGGAAGAATCTGGAGCTGACTACAGAAGTTGGGATGTTTGTGGGGTACATAGAAACACCCCATAATTATCTTGTGTATTTTCCAGATAGTCAGATGACTGTGGTGCGACGGGATATAAAATTCAATGAGGTGAAAGCCATGAATTTTTCGCTTGAGAGGGAGCTACACTTGCATGTAGAGGAGGAACTTCTTGTTACCAAAGATGAGCCTCTAGATGTGGAACAGCCACAGGAGGAGATTCATGGAGTGGAGGAGTCTAGTCATGTAGAACCAAACATCAGACAAGGAAGAAAGCAGACCACAAAAGCTGAGAGATTGAAGCTTGATGTGGCACAGAATGTAGGAGTCCCTACATCACAGCGCAAACAGAGGCAGTCACCTGACCCATTTACTAGATACATGGCTCTTATGAGAAAGTGTATCGTGACAGAGCCATCTTCTTTTGAAGAAGCAGTGTAGAAGCCCACATGGGTAGATGCCATGGTGAAGGAGTATGACTCCATTGTCAGAAACATTGCTTGGGAGATTGTTCCAAGGCCGGTTGGTAGATCAGTTGTAGGATCAAGATGGATCTACAAGGTAAAGCAAGCTGCTGATGGGAGCGTTGAGAAGTATAAGGCAAGATTTGTTGCCCGGGGCTTCTCATAGATCGAGGGGATATATTATGAAGAAACCTTTGCACCTGTCGCACGGTATTCTTCCATAAGGACCATCCTTGCTCTCTCAGTGTAGATGGGTTGGCACATTCATCAGATGGATGTGAAGACTACATTCTTTAATGGGATCATTGAGGAAGAGGTGTACATTGAGTAGTCTAAAGGATTTGAGATCTTCAGTAGCGAGTCACATGTGTGAAGGCTCAAAAGAGAATTGTATGGGCTGAAGCAAGCACCTCGTGCTTGGTACACTCGGATCGACAGCTATTTCACTAGACTTGGCTTCACCAAGAGTGAGGCGGACGCAAACTTGTACCAAATTGTGGTGGAGGGTAAGCTTTTAATCATTGTTCTTTATGTTGATGATTTAATACTAACGGGTGATGAGCAGTTGATACACTCGTGCAAGGCAGATCTTGCAAAGGAGTTTGATATGAAGGATTTGGGTCACCTTCATTATTTCCTTGGATTGGAAATATAGCAGCGGGAAGGTGAACTGTTTGTGTCTCAAGGAAAGTATGCCCGGGAGATACTAGAGAAGTTTCACATGCAAGGCTGCAAGCCTATCGACACTCCTCTTCCAGGAAATTGGAGGAAAGAGGATGCTACATCGGCAGAGGTATTGGATGCCACTGTTTATCGACAGTTGGTGGGTTCACTCATGTATTTAGTTAATACAAGACTGGACATATGCTATGCGGTGAACCAGCTTTCACAAGCGATGGTTAAGCCTACCAAGCTGTTTTGGAAGGCAGGCAAGCATGTCCTGAGATATCTCAGGGGCACATCTGAGTATGGCTTATGGTACAAACAGACGGATGAGGTGAAGTTGCATGGCTTCACGAATGTAGATTGGGTAGGCAACCCAACAGACAAAAAGAGCACATCAGGAGGGATTTTCAGTATCGGATCTACGGTAGTTTCTTGGTACAGTAGGAAACAAAGATATCTGGCAGCAAGTCAAGCTGCATGTGAGGCTATCTGGATGAGGAAGATCCTGGTTGGTTTTTTCAGTTCACATTTAGATCCCACAGTGATACATTGTGATAATCAGAGTTGCATTAAACTCTCGGTTAATCCTGTGTTTCATGATAGATCTAAACATATTGAATTCGGTATCATCATATCAGAGATTGTGTGTAGCGGAAGATCATGTTGCTTCAGTACATTCCTACGGAGGATATGGATGTAGATATTCTAACGAATCTGCTTGCCAAGAGAAAATTCGAATACCATAGAGGGAACGTGAACTGTTTGTGTCTCAAGGAAAGTATGCCCGGGAGATACTAGAGAAGTTTCACATGCAAGGTTGCAAGCCTATCGACACTCCTCTTCCAGGAAATTGGAGGAAAGAGGATGCTACATCGGCAGAGGTAGTGGATGCCACTATGGAGGACTCAGTTAGAACTGAAGTGGCAAAGTTATGACAGAGTTGGAAGAGTAGTTCATGGAGTTGTATTCAGTTTAACTCAGTTAGACTTAGTTGAGCAAGTTGTATCTAGTCTAACTGAATGATACACTAGTGAGAGTGGAGTGAATTAATTAGTAAATTAATTCACAAATAATAACTCATTAATCAACTAAGCAATACAATAGTTAACTACATTGCATGTCAATTCCAGTAGAGACCCAGTGGAGAGATAGGTGAAAGGGAAAGATGGACTATCTGTTGTGACTATAGTGATGCATTGATTGCAGCACACACACATTGGAGTTTCCAATGAGGATTGCGCAGTCAAGGCAAGGGTAATTTGAATTCATTCAAAGCTATTCTTTAGCAGGGATTGCGTAGTGGAGGTAGGCTAGCAGGAGGGCAGAGATCGGTGCATGGATTTGCAGATTTCTTCTATGTTAGTGTGTGACGATTGATTGTACTGAGATCTTGATGTACTAAGCTTTGTATGATATTGTTACATGATCTCCATGATACATAATATATGATAGTTGGGGTTTTCAGCTTTAGGATTTCCCATTAAACAACAGTGTTATGTGCGATTTTTTTTATTTATGCTTCACATGTGTTCGCAATTAATTTTCTGCAAAAGATTAACAGTGGAATGATTTTTTATTTTGCAAGAAGTTAAATATTGTGAGATCCAGGGAATCTGGATGTATGCATGCTTAGTGTATACTAATTTCTATAGATAAAACCTTATCTCTCCCTTGTGGTGTATTTTTGGTCTACCAGGGATAACTTCCTACTAGAAAATGATATATGATGATCTATCTCTCCTCCTGGATGTACACAAATTTCTCCTAGTGCAATTGATGAATCATCAACATTCACATGGAATTCTTTTTGCCAATCTAGGAATACTAGAATTTTCACAATCACAAGCTTTTATTTCAATTTTTCTAGTGCCCGTCAGAACTCTTTATCCCATTGGAACTTTGTATATTTTTTTAATAAATTCTCCATCTGTGCAGTAATGTGTGCACACACTCTGATAAATTTTTAGTAGTATATCGTATGCCCTAGGATAGAATGCAACTTCCTGATTGACATAGGAAGTGGTAGATACACTATGACTATAATCTTGGTTGTATCCACCAATAGACCTTGTTTGCATGCTACATATTCCAAAGAAATTCCAAATGGATAACACAATAAACACTATTTAATATTTATTGAAATTTGTAGATGTATGCACCTGTCTAGCATTTAGTGTTGAACCTTTATGTATTTTTTCAAAATACTGAATGCATACCAGTCATGAAAATAAACCTTCAAAAGCTTGTGGATAAACTACTTGAAAGCTACGACCACTATGCATAGAAAATGGTGAGTGCATTCTTCAATTTGAATGGCATGGCAATGTATTGAAAACATCCCCATTATATTGAAAACATGGTCTTGTGCATGTATTCCTTTGCAATATTCACCTAACACCTAATGGTATCCAAAAAATTGTTAGTGAATGAGTAGGCCTCTTGTCCACCTATTGTAATATTCCATATTCGGAACAGCTCATAAATCATTCATGAAAAACACATTTCCAGCAAAATTTGAAATAAAAAACTAAAATGGACCCTTGGATCCCATAAATACATCAATATACAATATAAATCCAATATTAGAGCTGAAACAAAGCAAACTAGGTGGGTTAAATAGATCTCCCACACCTAGGATTTCCAAAAAGTGCTAAAACCCTAAGACTGCAAAATATCGGAGTTGCTGCTTAAAGGACTGCGCGGTCTAACAAAGGGTTTACACATAAAATCATAGGAGAACAATAGATCTACTCATGTATTGATAAATAATGTTGAATGTTGGGGTTCCTATGTTTTGGCAGGTTTGGCACTACCAAAAGATAAGACAACATCAAAACCACTTTGGGACCTCAGGATCTAGCCCTCCTGGGTCCAGAGAGGGATCTCTCTATAAAAGGCAAAGATATATATGTCTTTGAGGTTCAGTTTTAGGGTATTAGACTAGTTATAAGGCTCAAAGGTTGTTGTTTTGTTTGTTTTGTTTGTTTGGTTGTTGGGAAACACGAAGGAAGGGTTCATTGTAAGACAAAGAAATGGGAAGAAAGGATTTTGGAAATGGGGAGATAATTCAGAGAACACTCGAGACCATTGGGCAATGAAGTCATCAAAGGTTTTACCTGAAATTCAGTATCTAAGGCTTTCAAATGGGCTAGTCATCTAAAATAGAGGATCTTTCAAAGATGAAAGTGTGGGATGAAATGATAAGGAATGAAGATTAATAACAAGGAAATATTCTGAGGTGGCTACCTAGGAACTGATCTAGGGACAGGACATGCCTTAATCTTCTATGACCAAATTCATAAGGAGGTTAACTCTTCAGACAAGGGAAAACATTAAACATTTTAACAAAAAGATGAAGCCTAAGATCAGAGAAAGGCTTTGAAATTTCAATGCTTTGACATTCAACTTAAGGGAACTTAGAAAGGGTTTAACAGTTAGAAAAGGACCCTAGTGAGACAGAACCAACTCTAATATCCTAGTATCCCAATTCCTTCAATTAAAACCAGACAAGAACATCGAAGAACTGATTCATGAATTCACACATCAACAAGCAGTGATAACCAACTACTATACTGGTTAAATTATCTAGAATTAGTTCTTATATTATGCAATTAGTAGAAAAAATCAAAGATAAGAAGAGCAGGAAGCATTAGGGTACCATGCAAGGGCATATCCTAAACCTGTTTATTGATTCTTATCAGAGAAATGAAATATGATGAATTATAGAAACAAAACAGAGACAAAGGTAGAACACATCACCGCTGCTTTAAATCAGGATCCAAAGAAATATGCTTGTCATATTAAAGAGAAAAACCAGTCATATACAACATTTTCCAATAGCTTCATATTCAGTCTGAAATCATCTCCTCAGCCTATTTTACAATTATGCACACAGAACTATATCTCAAGAGAAACAGCTTACAATCCACGGTTATCCGAACAACAACCTTTACAATGTATTTTTCAAGAGTTTTATAGCTGAAAGAGAGGCAAAGGAGGTAGATGAAATTTTAATGAAACATTTAAAATAGAGGAAGAAGAGAGCTCAAGGCCCATTCTATTTTAATATCACTGCATTGACTCTCAGTACTCTTTGGGTGAAAGAGTGGTCTTCGACAGGCTAATAGTAACTCCAGGTATTTTCTTTGTTGTACTTTTCGGCTGTAGTACTCTATAGTACTCTGGGAAAAGTAAGGAAGATAAATGATTTTAGGCCTGCCATGCTATGGAACCAATGCTTTGGTTGTCTTAGGACTACTGTCAAGGTAGTGATCTTCTTAGTAACATTGATGGAGAATAAAATATTATGGGAACTCGTCCTTTCACGGGAAAGAAACTTCTGTTGATGTGAAACACTGATAATATTTGTTTTATGAGCCCTAGGCCTTATTAGGCTTTCTGTGTCATTCATAAGGTCTTCAATCTGTACATTTTCCCTTTAAACACTGAATTAAAGCTCAAAATCTTCAATAATGGGCATTAAATCTCTTTAATCCTTCACTGATACTCTTTTCCGCTTCTTTCACTACAAGAAAAAAGAAAATTGGTGAAAGTCATGCTTGTGACGGACCTTTAAGGTCCATCACCAATGTCACATATGGTGACGGTCCTTAAAAAACCGTCACTGTAAGTGTATATAGTGATGGTCCTTTATGGTCTGTCACCAAAGACATTTTCAATGACACTTTTGGTGAGGGTTGTTAAAGGCCCATCACTGATTCTATCTTTGGTGACACTTCTAGTGACAAACTTTTAATGACCCTAACCAATGCTCTTTTTGTTACTTTTGGTGACGGTCAAATGAATTACATACCTTTGCACTGAACGCCGAATGGATCTGATGGCTCACAAATCATCACATTCCAAACTTCAGTTGGAAGCCCATCCGACGGTCGTCGCACTACGAAGTGCACGACATTTATTCTCTAAAACTCATGCGATCGAAGTGGGTCCTGGTAGTTAACCTACCCTTCAGTTCCAACGGCTGAACCGCCGTCGCATCCACTTCAGTGATCCGATGGTTATAAATGCATATCACGTTTTTTCTCCACCCGAGCTTTAACGCTCAAAAATAACGCGAAAAAGTGGTCTTCATAAACCACTCCAGGACACGCGGCAACCAACAACCAATATCGCGTTTTTATTTTCAATTCTGCTTACCACTTTAGAATTATGCAAAACCCACAGATTCCAAACCCCGGTTTTCTTGTTTATTCAAGGTTCCGCTCCCTCTACACTCGGGGTTCCGCCCATTCTATTCAATATGGTTCCGCCTCTGCCTCTTAACCATGATTTCCTTTTATTCGGGACTTTACAAGTTTAAACACTCCTTCACAGAGTTTCAAGCGTTCATTTAAACCCGAGCTATCGCTTCCACAATTGTGAACAGAGGTTAACTAACCCCCTCACCATTCGCCTCGGTGCTTCCAGTTCAACACAAAATGCCAACATAATTGACATCGACTCTTCCACCAATTTCAGGGTCTCACCTCTGAACTCTATCACAGAGTTCTTCCTTTGCACAATAGATATCTTCTATCTATCAGGAATTTAACCACAGAGGTTCAATTTCACAATACTTAATCACAATTTCCAGTTATCCATCAAAGGCGTGCAAAAACACCATTACCCTCAAATTTCAGAGCCCTATTCACATAGTTAACTGTAGAAGTCCAAAACATTCTCACGCATACCATATATATTGAATCCTTAACACAGGTCTTATCACACTAGTTCTCACCACGGAATATGCAGGCAGACTCTTACCCAATTTACAGAGTCCTACTCATACATGGTTCACGGGGATTCAAGACATATTCACACAGAAATTAAATCGACAAATGCACAGTAATACTGAAACAATTTCTTCCATAACATATACATGAAGTTACTTACAAAAACCCTCTACACAGGCTAGATATTCAATCTGATGGCCTTCTATTCTCCTACTCTGCCTCTCCGTCTCTCTAACTCTATGCAGCTTGATGCAGCTCTGCAGGACTGCCCACTAATGCCCTTTGGGCTTACATTTATACAAGAAAACAACGAATCGACTCACTTCTATAATAGCCCAACAAAACTCTGTGAATTCCCAAATTCCTATCTTCAGACTAAATCCTAAATAAACTGAAACTGACTATCTCTTCATCTGCCCACTAATCATTCGAGGGAAATTACAATTCTCTCCATATTTAGCTAAAAATCACTCAAATAAGAATAATTACATAGGAAATTAAAAACATGAGACCCCCCTATGTTTATTTATATACAAAGTATTGCCTTGGGCCTAATGCCCCTGCATCAGACTCCCCAGGTTAAAATGGTTCATGATCTCCTGATCATGTGCTTTCATCTTTGTCTTCTTGGATCCCACACTTTGTTTTGTAGCTAATCATCTGCTACAACACTCTTCTTCTGTAATTCTCCAGGCTTCCATATTTTATGCTGCATCCTTCCACTTGCTATGCCTTCACAGTCTGTGACTGTCTTCTTCTTGTTGCTGTTGTTTCTCTGTTTTCTTGTTGCTGCCTTCTTTTCAGACACTCTCACCATTAGTCTTCTCATAATTTCAATTTCTTGATCTAATTTATCTTCTGACTGCTGGATACTGGTCCATCTTGATTGCTGAAACTATAACCATGCTTCTGCTTGCTAAGTTCTTATTTGTTGAACTCTTACTGCTGCTTTTGCTCTAACTCTATCTCTAGCTCCTGTGCTAGCTTTAGCTGTATCTGTAGCTCCTCTTACTGCCATGCTTACTACCACCCAATCATCCATACCCTCTTGTCTTCTGCAACTGAAAACTTCTTCCGGATTGTCACTTGTGACAATTTCTTCATTCTCTGACTTCAACAATTCTTCAGACTGGTATTTAAATTTCCAGTCACTATCAACATCTCTTTTATTATTCTGGACTTAACATCCCTTAGTCCTTCTTTCAGTGCCTGCAATCATAAGACAAACATCAAAATTATAAAATCTTTGTGACTCTTTCTCCTCTTCTAGAAACACTTCAATTTGTTGCTCCAACATTTCTTCCAGCAACACTTCAATCAGCTGCTGCTCTACCATTTAACTCTCTTTTCCAAATGTTTTCAGCAAACATTTCAGCCATCCTTTTCCAAACACTTCATCAATATGCTGCAACTCAGTTTCAGCATCTTCTTCTTCTTCTTGGACAATCTTCAGTGATTGTCTTTCATCCTCTTGATTGATTCCAGCAATCAAATCAAGTTCTTCAAGTGCTGCATTTTTATCCTCTATCAGAGTAAAACTCTGATTTTCTATTGCTGTAGCAGCCCCAAAAGTCTTCCTTACAGTCTCCTCTTGGCTATTAAAACAAGACAACTCTTCCTTGTCATCTGCAGAAATAACAAGTTCCTTTACAGGAGGCATGATAGCCTCGCCTTCCTTCCTCAGCAATAGTTCATCTACCTTCAAAACAACTCCAAAAGATGGATTGTATTCTGCCATACCTGTCAACACAACCAAATTGTCAGTTTCAAAACCATAAGACCCAATGGTCTTAATTGATGATTCAATCACCAATTCATCTTTCTGCAGTTCTAAGTTTTTTCTGAGACTCAGAAAATCTTCACTGTCTTCATTCAATTGTGTCTTCACATTTTTCAATCCCCAATTCTAAAATTGAGGTTCCCTCTTTTGCATAGAATCCTTCAGATTCAGCAACTTAATTTCCTGCAGCTTAATTCTTCATTCAATGGATCAAACATTTCCACATAATTCTCCTCTTCCTTAAATTGACTGTAAAATGGTGTCAACTTCCCTTCAGCATCAACAAAATCTGAATTCACAAAACAATTGTCAAAACAAAAACCACAAGGCCTCAATGCCTTTCTCTATTCTTCCAGCATCTCAGTATGTTGTCCTGCAATTTTCTCCTTCTCTATCAGCACATCAGTATGTTGATTCCAATCCTTGAGACTGTCAGTTAGTCTCTCCTCTGCATCATCCTCTTCAAGGATGTCCCTCTGCTCTAGTTCATAAAAATGAACTTCCTCATCCTCAGTCATCTCTGCCTTTACAATCTGAACACCTTCTCTCTATGTTTGTGTCCTCTGCTCTAGAGCACCTAACTCATGCCACAATCCTGGCATCTCATCTAAGGAAACATTTATACTGTCTTCACAAGTCAATTTTCCTGCTGTCACTATCTCCTCATCTCTCATCAGAATATAATTATGATCTTCCATCTCTATAATAACTTCAGCTATCTTTCCATCACTCTTCATTTGGCCATTTAACAAAAACAATCTCTCATTATCAAACTTATCATCTTCAGACATAACTGTCATGTCCTCATTGAAGCAATCCCTTTTATAAAACAAGGAATTTATGAATTCCTTTTGCTGCAATAGTTCAATCTGATCTTCATCTGAAAGATACTCATCATACTTTACTTGGCAACAGTCAGCTTCATTTAACATAGCTTCATCACATGAGTTGTCCTCATCAATACCTGCATTCACACACAACTTGTCAGTTGTAAAAACATAAAACCCTATGGTCTCATTTGATGATTTGATCATCAAATCTCCTTGCTGTTCCAAGTCTTATATACACTTCAAAGATTCTTCAATGGTCTTCTCTTCAGTCTCCTTGAGCTGTCCATTTGACTGCTCAATTCCCAACTTCTGGCCATCCTCATAATTCATATCTCCTTTGCTTCCAATATGTTGGAAAGTAGAACCTTTCTCTAACTATGCATGGACATTTTCAAAACATCTAGCTGTTTCATTTTCTTCCTTAGTGACAACATCAGCAGTCAGTACTTCTCCACATGTTCTTCCTGCAAACATACAAAATTTGTTAGATGTAAGGCCATTTGACCTCTTGGTCTCACTTGAAGTTTCAGGCTTCAAGTCCTTCTCCAAATACTCAATCATCTTGAGTAATCTCTCTTTCAGCTAAGAATTTTTCATTTGCTCTTTCTTCATTTGTAGCCTCTGCCACTTCACCTTCTTCTTCATGAGCCAACCAACTCTTTGGCTTTCCTTTATCATCAGTTCCAATTTATTGAACTGCTCCCAGATCTCAGTTATCTCCTTCCAATATTCTTCATCGGTGAGTTTCTTCCTCGTGCCATTTTCTTTGGCATCTTCCCTCACTCTTCTGTTGTGGCCTCTCTCAGAACCTCTGCAATCTCTATTATGGCTATCAATAGCCATTTTCTCCTCCATGAGTTCTTTACTCACAAGCTACACTAAGCCTCTGCAACAACAAACTCTCTTGCTGCAACTTACCTCACCAATCCCTTCCCTCGGATCCGAATTTTGGCAAGTACCGGTCCCCTTCTGCTGGAACCTTCTGAGCACTCTCTTCTGCTCTCTCTAGGATTCACTCTACAACTTCTCAAGAACACATCTTTTCTTCCTTCATCCAACCTTTGTTGGGAATTCTCCAGGTTCTATCACACTTGGAATCCCTTGTTGGATTCTTTCATCACTGCTCTCAAAGCTGTGATCTGCCTTTGCTGAGATTTCCTCCTCAATTGCTTGCACTCTGCATTCTGCAAACAAATCCTTCAAACCAGAGTCCAAAAATGCTCATCAAATCACCTTCCAACATCCCTGAATGATCTTGCTTCTTCTTTCACCTACACTGAATCTCTATCTGTTGCAATCTTCAAGACACTCTGTCTTCAACTCTAGATTCTGCACATCTGGGGACCTTCACTACATATCTAATCAAATCTAGAATTTCTGTTAAACAGATTTAAAAACCAAACTTTCTTCACTGTTTCAGTTCATATGCAAAAAAATCAATTTTCAAAGAGCTATTCCAGCTCTAATACCACCTGATGCCAGGTAAAACCCACAGTCCCCATTTTTTTGTGTATATAAATGAATCCCAAGTTTCAATCCTTTACAGACTCTCAACCTGGGAAAACTCACAATGTTCTGATTTCTTGAACTATCAATTTAAGTAAAATAGTGCGGAAGCTTTGCTTTTTCTTCCCTGGTCAAAAACGTATCTCAAATGATCTTTCCATTTGATATATGATTGTGAAATCATACATATATCGACACCTTAGGACTTATAACCCAATGTTCACAAGTCTGCATTATCATTCAATAACCAAATCTGAGTGCGGAAGATATCTAATCAAGTCTATGGTTTAAGCCATATAATAGCGACTCTTGGTCCCACTACCTTATCTTTCATTAACATAACTTTGGCGTTGTTTAAAACAAAACCTGACAAACAAAGGATCCCATGATTTATTTCATTTACCTCTCACACTACCATATTAACGCTCACATATTCATAAAAAAACTCTTTAAAGGGTTAATACGGGTCCCACAGGTGAATTACATACCTTTGCACTGAACGCCGAATGGATCTGATGGCTCACAACTCATCGCATTCCAAACTTCAGTTGGAAGCCCATCCGACGGTTGTCGCACTACGAATTGCACGACATTTATTCCCCAAAACTCATGCGATCGAAGTGGGTCCCGGTAGTTAACCTACCCTTCAGTTCCAACAGCTGAACCAGCGTCGCATCCACTTCGGTGATCAGACGGTTATAAACGCATATCACATTTTTTCTCCGCCCGAGCTTTAACGCTAAAAAATAACGTGAAAAAAGTGGTTTTCATAAACCACTCCAGGACACGCGACAACCAACAACCAATATTGCATTTTTATTTTCAATTCCGCTTACAAATTTAGAATTTTGCGAAAGCCACAAATTCCAAACCCCGGTTTTCTTGTTTAGTCAAGGTTCCGCTCCCTCTATGCTCGGGGTTCCGCCCATTCTATTCAATATGGTTCCTCCTCTGCCTCTTAACCACGATTTCCTTCTATTCGGGCCTTTGCAAGTTTAAACACTCCTTCGCAGAGTTTCAAGGGTTCATTTAAACCCGAGCTATCACTTCCACAATTGCGAACAGAGGTTAACTGAGCCCCTCACCATTTGCCTCGGTGCTTCTAGTTCAACACAAAATCCCAACATAATTGACATTGACTCTTCCACCGATTTCAGGGTCTCACCTCCGAAATCTATCACAGAGTTCTTCCTTTACATAATAGATATCTTCTATCTATTAGGAATTTAACCGCATAGGCTCAATTTCACAATACTCAATCACAGTTTCCAGTTATCCATCAAAGGCATGCATAAACGCCATTACCCTCACAATTCAGAGCCCCATTCACACAGTTAACTGCAGAAGTCCAAAACATTCGCACGCATACCATATATACTGAATCCTTAACACAGTTCTTATCACACTGGTTCTCACCACAGAATATACAGGCAGACTCTTACCCAATTTACAGAGTCCTACTCATGCATGGTTCACGGGGATTCAAGACATATTCACACAGAAATTAACTCGACAAATGCACATTAATATTGAAACAATTTCTTCCATAACATATACATGAAGTTACTTACAAAAACCCCCTACACAGGCCAGATCTTCAATCTAATGGCCTTCTATTCTCCTACTCTGCCTCTCCGGCTCTCTAACTCTATGCAACTCGATGCAACTCTATAGGATTGCCCACCAATGCCCTTTGGGCTTACATTTATACAAGAAAACAATGAACCGACTCACTTCTCTAACAGCCCAACAAAACTCTATGAATTCCCAAATTCCTATCTTTAGACTAAATCCTAAATAAACTAAAATTGACTATCTCTTCATTTTCCCAGTAATCATTCGAGGACAATTACAATTCTCTCCATATTTAGCTAAAAATCACTCAAATAAGAATAATTACATAGGAAATTAAAAACATGATACCCCCCTATGTTTATTTATATACAAAGTATTGCCTTGGGCCTAATGCCCCTGCATCAATCATGCCCTCAAATAGAGGATCTATATTTTTGTGCAAGAGAGGATGCCCAATTTTATAGCAGATGGGGACTCGATGATTGCCATCCAAGTGGCGAGGAGGTTGAAATGTGTGTAACAACCCTGGTGAAAATTCCATGTAATAAATTTAAAATAATAGCCATGGTTGATGGGACATTATTCCAAGCTGAATGTTGGGAAAGAAATCCTAGGGGGTGTTCATTTGGTTCAATATGGCTAAGGAAATTGGCAAAGGAAAAGGAAAAGGCTTTGGAAAGGAAAAAGGAAAAACAATTAATTGGTTTGTATAGGGTATATTTTTTTTTCTTCTCAAAGGAAAAACAATAATATAAGGTTTCACCTTATTAAGATTTACTTTTAAATTTCATGAGGACTAGTTGAGAGTGACACTTAATTTGTGGGGTTAAATTATTTCAATTTCAATGGATAAAAAGAAAAATCTCAATTCCTATAATTAAAAAGTTTAAATATTTTTAAAATAAATAATGATATATTGATTAGAGATTTTAAAAAATAACAATATATAGAAAAGGAAAAGAAATAAATTAAATATCTTTCAAAAATATTATTCTTTAGAATAAAATATTATAAAAATAAAATAATTATAAAATTAAAATTTTAGTTGCAGTTAGACTTGAAAAATTTGACCCTACTCTAGCATTCACCTTGCAAGTGCTTGGGAATGGGGTTCATATCTTGATCACTGAAGCTCCTTAGTTGTGGCCAAATGTTGGAATTAATCACATCGATCAATACATTCGAGTTGTAGTCAGATTCAACCCACAAGTGACTTGCATTGAGTCTCTCTAGGCCAAGGAAGTATGAGGATTGTGTTATGTGGAGTTGGGGTACAAGATCATGGAAAATGGTGAGAACCCTTGGTCCTCTCTACATCTCCTCGACTTTGTGCTCCCCTAGATTTGAGGAGAATCTTTGCAAAACAATGTTATAAACATGAAGCAACAATGTATCCTCGTGTCACTCATCCATAAAAGAGCCTGATACTGTTTTGGCGAGGACCTTGACAAAGTAACTGTCGATGTGTACCACTACTCGTGGGTGAGAAAGACGGTAGGTTTTGAATTATTTTCAACTCGAACCATGAAAGGGCTAGCACATCCAAGCAACAACAGCTGTCACACTGAGAACAACGACGACATTGACATTGTTTATTTTCTAGGGACATCGAGAGAAACCATTGTGGAATTGTGTTTCACTGTGAAAGTCACTCAGTTTATAAAACAAGAACGCTCAAACAAAATAAAAAATAGATATAGAGTTATAATCTAGAGAATTTCCTTCTGAAGCAATCTACACATTGTAATAAGCTAGAGCATTTCCTTCTCAAACAAACTAGACATTGTAAATCAATCCACTGACCTGTGAAATTTTGCCAATCTCATCTTGTTAAATGGACCACATTTAAGCCCAAGAAGTAAGTAGTTCATCCATATGAGTTTGTTCCCCATCTCTTTATACTCGTACTAATCTACATGTTTTATCATTGCAATGCAGATAAGTGAATAAGTTATTATAGGTATTATTTGCGCTTCTTAATTCTAAATAATAAAATGTGATTTGAACCAAAAGTATTCAATAATCACATGTCTAAATAGACAATATTGCAAAGTAGGTAAGTGAATAAGTTATTATAGGTATTATTTGCACTTCTTAATTCTAAATAATAAAATGTGATTTGAGTACAGAAGTAATTAACAATCACATGTAGAAATTGACAATTGCTCAACTACAACCAACTAGACTTTAGAAGAATTAATGACACAAACGAGAATAATTTTTCTAGCAATTGAAATAATATTGTGTGGTCTATTTTATCTCACTAAGAGTCTCTACAATCACGCAAAATAACACAAAAGCCACAATAATAGTTATCACGCACATATTTCACAAACAAAACAAGAATTATAAAAATAAATATATCATTGGTTAGTCACAAACATGGTTTCTCAAAACAACAATGTGATGGAAATGTTTACCTATTGTAAATGTTTTTAAGCAATATGATGGAAAAGTTGGAAATGGCTTTTCCAATGCTTGAAATATAAAGTCAATGACCTTGATACACATCTCTTAAGGCCTTTCAGTGCGGAGCACACTAGTGTCAATGAAACTCAATGTGCATTCACACTATATAAAATTAAACACTGTGAAACATTTGTGAAAATCTTGATTATTATTTTCAAATTCTATATTTTTATTTTATTTTATTTTTACAAATTGTCTTCCTATAAAATTTTAATAAAAATAAATATTTTTTTATGATCTTTATGGTGAATGTAATTAAACTTATTTAATTATTTGTATTTTATAAATGAAAAATTATAATTATTTGAATTATTAAAAGATTTTTTTGAAATTATACAGCTAATTTAAAATTCTAAAATTTGTTTTTTGGTTTTATTCTTGTATAGATGATTAAATCTTATTTTCCTTTCATATATCTTTGCATTGCACTTTTAGTAAAATTGCTAATTTTAATTATATATATGTATATGAGTTTCACGTGACAGCAAGAATCGCGTGCCTCGTCAGCAGTGAAATGTAGTTATTTTGGGTCTGGAAATCAAAATTAGTCCACACTATCACTGCCTTTCTAGAAAGTAGACACGATGGACATTCTTTATATACGTCACTCAAATCTTCAATGCGTGAGTCCACACTCTCTCCTGGTCTCCTTTTCTTCGACACGTGGCATATAAATTTCTTCCCCAGAAATACACGCGTCTGAAACACACTCACTGGGGCACCTATATATCTGCCTCCCGGCAATTCGCACCAATTGTGACCTGCCAAAATCAAACCGTTAAATACTCACTAGTTTTAGTTTGTACCACAATTTTTTTCATCGCCGGATATGGAGAAAGCCTCTCAGGAACACCATGCGGATGCTCTTCCATGTCACGAACACAGAGAAAAACGCCCCAAATTTAAGGGAACTAGGATGCGAAAATGGGGGAGTTGGGGGTCTGAAATTCGGATGCCCAAAACCAGAACCAAGATATGGCTTGGCTCCTACCAAACAGTAGAGCAAGCTGCCCGCGCTTATGATGCCACCGTGTATTGCTTGAGAGGCCCCAACGCCCAATTCTGTCCCCCTGCATAGCTCGACATTTCAATTCTGGGCTTAACCGCAGATCCCAGAACAGTTCTAAGGAGCCTCATGTTAGGAGGAATTTCAAAAATTTCTTCTGCCTCTTCTATCTCAGGTTCGCTGATGTCTTCAGGATCTCTGGTCTGTCTTCGCTCTATGACATTCATTCTGGCTTCAACCCTCTGCAACATCCCCAACACCTCTGCGTTGGCAATGGCCCTCCTTCTGCCAGCACCTCTACCAACTCGGATTGCCATGTCAGCAAAAAAAGCTTCAGACAACAGCTCTGATACTACAAATGACGCAACAACAGCTGAAAGTCAACACCAAGGAGAGCTGGTCAACTGTGACGTGGCTCTGTCCACATTTCCCTTTGGTTTACCCCACGTGGCTCTTTTATTTTTCTTTGGTTATTTACCGAATTCGTGGAATTTGGAAGACAACCATTATCTATACTCTTCGGCGATTAAACTATATAATTGGACCTTATATTAAAATCAATGCTTTCTGAATAAATGACTCATAAACAGACCTTGGCTCTGCGTCCCGCCTCCGCAATCAATAGCCAATCAAATGTACGCCCGTACCTTATGTTAAACTCCATGAATCTTCGTTGTGCGACCACCATCCGATGACTCTGCGCCAGATCGACGGCTCTCGACGGTATCGCTCGGCGTCCTCGTACTAACTTTAATGTGTGATGAGAATGCGGAAAGGTGGTTTTTGCGCAGGTCCACTTCGCCACGTGTCAATTCCTCTACGGAATCGCTCCCCCCTCAGGAAATACCGCTTCCACACGAAAAGCGGTGCAATATGGGCAACCCACTTCCGCAATTCCACTTGTGGTTTTGGAACAGTGCTTAATCAGGGTTCACATGGGGTTGAGATATCCTTTTTATTCTTTAACTCAGGTCAGGGTTCCGATTTCAAACAAATCTATCCTGTTGTAAAGCGGGAATTCTACCATTCAAACAACGTTCGCGACCATGGTTCCTCTGCACAGACCCCGCCTGCAGGTGGTGTTAATCCAACAGGGTTTATCCAATTAAATTTAAGGGAAATAATGGACCGAGGGATACAGAACCTATACGGCAGGTTAATTCAACAAATATATATATATATACAGAGTCCAATCACTTCACAGTTAAACCAATTTCTTCATAAATAACGACACAAGACAGTTAGATACTCAATAGAGATTGAAATTCATTTAACTGGAAGCAATGCATAGATTTATTGCAAGAACCTCTCGTCCTCTTGCTCTCTCTCTCTCTGCCCTCTCAATAAATCTGAGGGATTACATTTATATACACCAACATATGTCCTTTCGGTTCCTCTGTGAGGACCGTTATGGTAACTCAAGAGCCTAATTACAATTATTCGAAACTAAAACATGACAGATGGACTAACCATTCAACTTCTACAACTCTAACTGATCTAATAATACAATCAGCTAAGGTATTGACACCTAGATGTAACCATTCAAATGTTTTCAAACCCTCCTAGCCACAACATGTGGACAAAACTCCTACATTGTTGGCTAGTTTCTAATGCCCCTGCATCAGATCTTCACTTTATTTCTATTTCTCCTTTCAGCTTGCATGCTATCCCACCATAGTGCAGCCTGTCCCTTTAATCTGGTCACCGCGAACTTGACTTTCTTCTCGTCGGCTACATTCTCATAGTCGAAATATTTATCCATGGTACTGATCCAATCGATCAATTCTTCAGGAATTAAATTCCCTTCATACATAGGCACGTCCAATCTTGACTTGGCACTGATTCTCGTGATCATCTTGACCATCTTCTCTTCTGGAGTTTCTTCTTGAGCTTCTTCTGCTGATCTTATTTTTTCTTCACTGAGATAACCAATGTCGAAATCCATTATAGTTTGTGCAACATATATTATTCTGCACATTCTCAAAAATCCGACGCAGCTCCGCACAATCAAAACTTAGCATCAATAACAGGGCTAAATACAGATTTTAGTGCAGGTCATTGCAACTCTATTGACTCCTTAGCACTAAAATTCTACTATCCAATGTTACCAGATCCTCCATGACTTCAAAACTGTTCCTCATCAGTTATACAGACCTTACTTCAGTCTCGACACTCCCTTGGATAACACGCTGCTCACAAGCTTCACCAAATTTTTATGCTGGCCTCTGATACCAAAAATGGTGCAAAGGATAAAAAACTCAGAACACAAACCAAATTTTATTGATTAAAATCATCTCCAAAACATTGATTTCCCCAAAATATTACATGATTATTTATTTATAGGAGAGAAGTATCTCGAATCTCTTGAAGAGAAAATTCCTCCTAGATATTTGGATGAAGTTGAGAGATATCGTCTCAACTTTAGGATTCTATCCTAACTTCCTTATCTCCTAATTAATTCTAGAATGACTCACTAACTCTAGAAAATCCTAGGTTCTTTAATTAAATATTACATAAAAATTAAAAATGAGATGCTCCTGCATCACAATACCTCTACCTCATGAGGAAGGATGAAAAACATCATGGGTTGAAGCGATCACATGGGGAAATTATGGATATGGGTATCATGGTTTCTGAATCTGAGATCCCCTCAATAACAAAACAAACAAGAAGGAAATGGGGAAGGAAGTCAAACATTGTGGCCCTTCAGGAGCTTGGCATAATGCCAATAAATCAGGTAAGATGAGAGCTCTAAACTCAACCCCTAATCCCTTTGGTTAAACATGAAAATAATAACCTGGAATGAAAGAGGCATGAATGGCATTAGGAAATAAAGATTGTTGAAGTAGGAGTTTAAAATGGAAAAACTTGATTTGATGTTTGTATGAGAAATTAAGTGTACAACAAATAAGATTAAGGAAGTAGATAGGAGGTTAGGTAGAAGTTTTAATTACTTTTATGTTGAAGCTCACAGTAGTGTAGAAGGTCTTGTCACCTTGTGGAATCCACAGGTAATGCACCTGCTTATTGCAGAAGCCACTAGATTTTTCCTTCTTCAAAGGAAAAACAGTAATATAAGGTTTCACCTTATGAAGATTTACTTTTAAATTTCATGAGGACTAGTTGAGAGTGAAACTTAATTTGTGAGGTTAAATTATTTTATTTTGAATGGATAAAAAAAAAACTCAATTCCTATAATTAACAAGTTTAAGTATTTTCAAAATAAATAATGATATATTGATTAGAGATTTTTAAAAATAACAATATATAGAAAAGGGAAAGAAATAAATTAAAGAATTTTCAAAAATATTATTCTTTAGAATAAAATATCATAAAAATAAAATAATTATAAAATTAAAATTTTTGTTGCAGTTAGACTTGAAAAATTTGACCCTACTCTAGCATTCACCTTGCAAGTGCTTGGGAATGAGGCCCATATCTTGATCACGGAAGCTCCTTAGTTGTGGCCATTAATGGCCAAATGTTGGAATTAATCACATCGATCAATACATTCGATTTGTAGTCAGATTCAACCCACAAGTGACTTGCATTGAGTCTCTCTAGGCCAAGGAAGTATGAGGATGGTGTTATGTGGAGTTGGAGTACAAGATCATGGAAAATGGTGAGAACTCTTAGTCCTCTCTACATCTCCTCGAATTTGTGCTCGCTTAGCATTGAGGAGAATCTTTGCAAAACAATGTTATAAACATGAAGCAACAATGTATCCTCGTGTCACTCATCCATAAAAGAGCCTGATTCTGTTTTGGCGAGGACCTTGACAAAGTAACTGTCGATGTGTATCACTACTCGTGGGTGAGAAAGACAGTAGGTTTTGAATTAATTTCAACTCGAACCATGAAAGGGCTAGCACATCCAAGCAACAACAGTTGTCACACTGAGAACAACGACGACATTGACATTGTTGATTTTCTTGGGACATCGAGAGAAACCATTATGGAATTGTCTTTCACTTTGAACGTCACTCAGTTTATAAAACAAGAACCCTCAAACAAAATAAAAAATAGATATAGAGTTATAAGCTAGAGAATTTCCTTCTGAAGCAATCTACACATTGTAATAAGCTAGAGCATTTCCTTCTCAAACAAACTAGACATTGTAAATCAATCCATTGACCTGTGAAAATTTCCCAATCTCATCTTGTTAAATGGACCACATTTAAGCCCAAGAAGTAAGTAGTTCATCCATATGAGTCTGTTCCCCATCTCTTTATACTTGTATTAATCTACATGATTTATCATTGCAATGCAGATAAGTGAATAAGTTATTATAGGTATTATTTGCACTTCTTAATTCTAAATAATAAAATGTGATTTGAACCAAAAGTATTCAATAATCACATGTCTAAATAGACAATATTGCAAAGCAGGTAAGTGAATAAGTTATTATAGGTATTATTTTCACTTCTTAATTCTAAAATTAGCATGTAAAATTGTGAAAATCTTGATTATTATTTTGAAATTCTATATATATATATATTTTTTACAAATTGGCTTCCTATAAAATTTTAATAAAAATAAATATTTGTTTATGGTCTTTATGGTGAATGTAATTAAATTTATTTAATTATTTGTATTTTATAAATGAAAAATTATAATTATTTGAATTATTAAAAGATTTTTTTGAAATTATACAGCTAATTTCAAATTCTAAAATTTGTTTTTTGGTTTTATTCTTGTATAGATGATTAAATCTTATATTCCTTTCATATATCTTTGCATTGCTCTTTTAGTAAAATTGCTAATTTTAATTTTATATATATATATATATATATATATATATATATATGAGTTTCACGTGACAGCAAGAATCGCGTGCCCCGTCAGCAGGCACATGTAGTTATTTTGGGTCTGGAAATCAAAATTAGTCCACGCCATCACTGTCTTTCTAGAAAGTAGAGATGATGGACATTATTTATAAACGTCACTCAAATCATCAATGCATGAGTCCACACTCTCTCATGATCTCCTTTTCTTCGACGCGTGGCATATAAATTTCTTCCTCAGAAATACGCGCGTCTGAAACACACTCACTGGGGCACCTATATATCCGCCTCTCGGCAATTCGCACCAATTGTGACCTGCCAAAATCAGACCCTTCAATACTCACTAGTTTTAGTTTGTACCGCAATTTTTTTCGTCACCAGATATGGAGAAAGCCTCTCAGGAACACCATGCGCACGCTCTTCCATGTCACGAACACAGAGAAAAATTCGCTAAATTTAAGGGAATTAGGATGCGAAAATGGGGGAGTTGGGGGTCTTAAATCCGGATGCCCAAAACCAGAACCAAGATATGGCTTGGCTCCTACCAAACAGCAGAGCAAGCCGCCCGCGCTTATGATGCCGCCGTGTATTGCTTGAGAGGCCCCAACGCCAGATTCAGCTCGCCGCCGCTAAATATGCCCGGGACGAACTGCCTTCCACTTCGCCCTCTCCACACGCTAACAATATCAATAATGACGCCTCCCTCGTCTCCCAGTCGCAATCAGAAACGGAGTTGTGGAGCAACAACGAGCAGATTTCGGAGGAACGGGGTTTCTCGGCGTCTCAGTTCCTGATCAACTTCCAGAACTTCCCTTCCATTGAGGACACCTGCGCGTTCGAATTTATTCCAGCTTGGCAGGATGAGCCGGAAGAGTACATCTCGTTGGACTTATGGAACTTCGAAGGAGTTTAGATAAATGGGTGTCCATTGAAAAGGAATATACCCCCAACAAGTGGCCTACACAATTTTCAGAGCGATGTTTGGCAATATATCACTGATCCATTGTACCATCTCAACTACTTTCTTTATTTATTTAATTATTTAATTACAAATTAGCAAGAATGTCTATATCATCTATATTATTTTGAAATTCTATATATATATATTTTACAAATTGGCTTCCTATAAAATTTTAATAAAAATAAATATTTGTTTATGGTCTTTATGGTGAATGTAATTAAATTTATTTAATTATTTGTATTTTATAAATGAAAAATTATAATTATTTGAATTATTAAAATATTTTTTTGAAATTATACAGCTAATTTCAAATTCTAAAATTTATTTTTTGGTTTTATTCTTGTATGGATGATTAAATGTTATTTTCCTTTCGAGAACTTGCAGACCACCTGATCACCTTTTTGTGCAAAATCTGCCCTTCAAAACCCTTTCTCTTCGTGATTCATTATAACACTCGCATCATTCAGACAGCAATAAAACAAAAATTAATATACAATATGATACAGTCAGGCCACCACGACCTGAATCAGAATTGGAAGTAGGGCTTCAGAAATTGGCCATTTACAGGGGCATCCAGCACGTCACCCTGTAAATTCTCCAATATAAACGTCTTATTGCCTCCCTGTTCCACAATTTTAAATGGGCCGAACCAGAGTGGGTCAAACTTGCCATGTTTTCCTTTTTCAGCCCTCCGGACATCCCCTCTGAGCACCAGATCTCCAATCTGCAATTTTCTGTCTTTTGCATGCTGATCAAATATATGTTTCATTCTCTCTTGATATTATGTTAATCTCTGATTCACTTGGTCCCATGTTTCCTCTAATTCCACCAATTGATTGATTCTCCTGGCCATATCATCCGGTTCTTCATGACTTTCTTGCATGAAACGTGCCACTAGCAAGGCCAGCTGCACAGGAAACACTACTGCTCGTCCATATACCAATTCATATGGAGATTTCCTGGTTGCTCTCTTACTGGTGATTCTATTCACCCATAGAGAAAACTTCAATTGGGAATCCCAATTCTTCTGATTTTCATTTATAGTTTTCTTCAAGGCCCTCACCAAAGTTTTGTTGGAGGATTCTGCCAAACCATTTCCCTGTGGATAGTAGGGTGTGGAATGATTTAGTGCAATATTATACTGCTGGCAGAAATTTACAAATTTTGCATATTTTAAGGCCTGTGCATTAGCGGTCACTATTCTAGCAGGACAGCCAAACCTGGATATGATATTTTCCTCCATGAATTTGATTATCACAGTATCTGTAGCATTCCTTGTAGGTATGGCTTCCACCCATTTTGTAAAATAATATGTGGTTGTTAATATCCATTTATGTTTTCCACTTGAGGGTGGGTGAATTTCACCTATAAAATCTATTCCCCATTGTTGAAATGGCTCATTCACATGAACTGGGATCAGGGGCAGAGCTGCCAACTTCTGTCTCTCAGCAAATTTCTGACACTTATCACATGCTCTAACCCAAGTAAAAACATCTCCAAATAATTTCGGCCAGTAGAAATCGACCTTTAAAACTTTATGAGCTGTGGCTCTCCAGCTATAATGTCCTCCACAGATTCCTTCATGAAATTCTATCATTATACTTTCTACTTCATCCTCTGTAAGGCACAGGAGTAGGATTCCAGAAGGATCTCTGAAATATAGTTGCCCATTAGCAACTATGTACTTCTGTGATTTCAGTCTTAAAGCCCTGTATTTTGTCTTATCACAAGTGGGAGGACAGCTGAGTGTCAAAAGATATTCAACTATTTCTTTGTACCATGGACTGGTGAGATATTTTATGTGTGCTTTTTGAGTGGCTACCTCTAGTCCTTGCTGTTCTTTTTCTTTTTCAGACTCCTCACTTAAAATCATAGACAAAATTATGCCCAGAGCTTGATAATTTGATTCAGATAGAATTTTTGCAAGCCCCTGTCCTTTGACCAACTTGGTAGGGTGGATATCTAGATCATACTCCTGTATTTTTGCAATCCATCTCTCTCTTTCTCCTTCATTGTCTCCCTGAATGAGAATGTCTTTGACAGCTGCTGTAGGGACATATGCAGTAATGTGGGACTGCAAAACATACATGCGAAAAGCTTTAAGGAATTTCACCAGGGCATATGCCTGCTTCTCCAATATGTTATACTTCAGTTCTGCATCATGAAGGACCTAACTGAAGAAGGCAATAGGCTGCTCATATCCATCTTCATTTTTCTGTAATAACACTCTAGCTACTGTATGAGGTGAAGCAAAAGAAAATATCATAAATGCTTTAGTATAATCTGGCCCAGCTAGTACAGGAGCTTCAGCAAATGCCTGTTTTATTCTGGTGAATGCATCTCTAGATTCCTGAGACCATTTTACTTCATTATTCTTTTTCAGCATATCAGTTATATGCCTAACTATCTCAACATAGTTAAGAATAAATCTCCTCAGGAAATTTATCCGACCTAAAAATACTTGCACTTCCTTCTTATTTCTGGGGAGAGGGATGCTATTTATAACCTCTACCCTTTTGGGGTCTATCTTTACCCCATATTTAGTTACAATATGCCCCAAAAGTTTGCCTTCTTCTAATGCAAATAAAGACTTTTGTGGATTGAGAGAGAGACCATACCTTCTGCATTTTTCAAAAGTTCTGCGTAAATTCTCAATGTGCTCAGCATCATCTTTTGAAAACACTGTGATATCATCAAGGTATACCACTAAAAATTTATCCTGCTCCCCAACGAAAGCAATGTCCATCGCTCTCTGAAAGGTAGCCCCTGCGTTAATCAATCCAAAAGGCATCCTGGCATACATAAATGTTCCCCATGGTGTGGTGAAAGTAGTCTTCTTTTGATCTTCTGGAAGTACAGCCACCTGATTATAACCAGAAAATCCATCCATCATTGACATCCTAGAAGCTCCAACCACTTTTTGCAGGATGTGGTCCATTTTGGGCAGTGGATAATTATTCTTTAAAGATGCTCTGTTTAAATTCCTGAAATCCACACATAGCCTTATTTCTCAATTTTTCTTTCGGACAGGGACCAAGTTTGCAACCCATTCTGAGTACCTTAATGGCACAATTATTTTGGCCTTTAGCAGCTTCTTGATTTCTTTCTCAATGGAGGGAAGCAGGAGAGGATTTATCTGTCTAAGCTTCTGCTTATAAGGTTTTGCATCTTCCCTCAGAGGAATTTTATGCTGCCTTATACTAATATCAAAAGTTTTAAGGTCTTGATAGGACCATGCAAATACATCCTTGTATGACTGAAATAATTTCAAGTATTTTTCCTTATTTTCCTCTGGGACCTTCTTGGATAATTTGACAATTTTGGGCTCAACCTCAGTACCCAGATTCAGATCTTCCACTTGATCTTCCTCTACCACTTTAATAGGCTGGAAAGGGACATCATTTTTATCAAATAATCTTTCTAGAGGCACCAACCCCCTTGGGATGACATTTCCTTTCAGCTGCAGCACTTTACTGCCTGCTATCTTCTCTTCCCAATTATTTTCTGAAACATTCTCAGCCTCATCTTCCTTGCAATCATCAATCTCCATATTAGAGAATTCTCCCACTGTTTCTAAGAATCTCTTCATTTGTTCCTCATCTTCAAATACTTGCCAGTGCTTGATGTTGTCCGGAATTGATGGCCTGTAACGCACCTCAACTTCATATCTCAAGAGAGGCTTCTGAGGAGGACATAATGTACTGGTAGCTATAGCAAGAGAATCTGCCATTCTATTCTGCTCCCGGGGCATGAATTGGATATTGAATGCCAAGAAGAAGTTCTCCACCATGTCCCATACTTCATTTCTATAAGCTCTCAGCCGAGGATGTTTGGTTTGACACTCATTTCTGATTTGTCTGAGCACCAGCTCAGAGTCTCCCAGAACATTTAAACACTGTATGCCCATGCTCCTGGCTGTTTTCAATCCCAATAATAGTGCTTCATATTCAGCTACATTATTTGTAGCTTCATATTCAAATTTAAAATACAGTGGGATCCATTTGCCTGTAGGAGAAATTAATAATACCCCAGCCCCATTACCTTCTCTTGAATTTGCTCCATCAAAATGTAAAGTCCAGATTCCCGTTTCGTGGTTCTCTGAAGGTTGTTCAGTTTTGACTTGACGGAATGATGGCTCATGAGTAAAATCTTGATCCTTTTCAAGCATAAAACATGAAAAATCTCCCTCCTTGCTGTAGACTGGTGAATTCTCTGAGTTGTCAGCCTTAGTCACCATCTTGACAAATCTGGTTTCTCTGTATAACCTCCTATCCTGGCCACCAAAGATTGGAATAGTCGCATATGTTAAATCTAATTTGAGTGACCCACCAATTTTTGTTCCCCAGGACCTTGACAACAGCATGCCAAAGTGAGTTGGGATGTCAGCCACCACAATGTCCATTACTACACTTTTTGCTGGAATTTGGGCCAGATTGACCACTAAATCCTTAATCACCCCCAAGCATTTAACTCTTTTGGAATCAAATGAATAGAGGTCTTTATATGGACATGTGATTTGTAAACCTAGTTGTTCCATGACAGACAGGGGCATGAGATTATGGGAAGCCCCGGAGTCTAACATACAATTGTGTAACAACAGGTCATGAATTACTAGAGACACATAAAATGGAGGAGTATAGGGGTCTATCTCCTCGACATGAGGGCCAAAGACTACCATGGGTCTTTCTTCTTGGAGGTTAAGACTATCTAGAATGACTGGTGCTTCAGGAGGAAACAATAAGGAAGTAACTTGAGATTGATATGTAGGTTGCTTCAACAGTTCAGTCAGGGGAACTGGGATTTTGACTTTCTCAAGTTCTTTTTGCAAATTGAAAGAAGGAGGAGACTTTTCTATTACAACTTCTTTTGACTCTTTATTTTCAAATGGGGGTTTAACTTCTTTTGACTCAGACTCAGCATTAGGAGGAGTGACTACTTTTGAAGAAGAAGGAATTTTGTCATTAGACTGCAAAGGCTTGTTTAGAGGACTCTTACCTTTGTCTGTAACTTTCTGAACTGTTGATTCCTTTTGAGCGGATGCTTCCTTCTGGGGAGGCTCTTCTTCTTGATCCTGAGTTTGAGTTCTCTTCCTGGAATATCTGAGATCATATCTTCTATTGAAATGTGCTTGCATGAAATCATTAAAATGTTTGCAATAGTGATCAATTTCTGCATCTTCTGCGTCTCTGATCTCTTCTTCTTCTTCGTGTAATGGGCATTCTACTTCATCATTGTTTGAGAAAGCAAGGTTTGCATCTTGCAGTTCATAGGCAGCATCTTCAGTAGAGTCATCTACTGGGCCTTCCAGGTACAATGGGTGTGGAACCTAATCTTGTTGCTCTTTTTCTTCTCTTGGCAGTATTTGCAGAGGTGGCTTTCTATACTGAGGATTGTAACCTCTGTTTGGAGTATTCTGGAAATTCTGGGAGGTTGAGTTCTTGGTCTCCAATTCAAGCTTGACTAGTTTATTAGAAATATTATTAATCATTTTTCTCATCTCTTCAATTTTATCTGTATCCTTATCCTGATTGGAGGTAGATACTTCCTCGTTACCCCTTCTTCTGGTATCCTGTTCGACTTTCCCTTTTAATTTTCCAGTGGAGGAAAATTTTGCTTCCAACTCAAGAGCATACGACTGAGCATCATCTAGGCTGGCAGGCTTCCTTTCCCTGAGAGAGAAACCAAAATCTGAATCAAAGGCTGCTATGAACACAACTTTGGCAGCATTCTGATGAGGCTTCATATCTGCAGGGAGATTTAGATATAACTTATTAAATCTCTTCATAAACTCTGACACCCCTTCATTATGTTTCTTCTTAAGTGTATTAAACTTAGTAAGACACTGTCCATGATCTTTCTTTTCTCCCCATTTTCTGAGAAAGGTATTTTCCATATCATCCCAAGTGGTTATGGAACGGTTTCCCAATGTCTTGAACCATTTTCTGGCGTCACCATCCAGAGATTGCACAAATAGTCTTAAGACTACATCCAAATGTTCTACATTAAAGTTCTCTACAAAGGAGCAGAAGGTCTCAAGATATTTCTGAGCATCAATTTCATTTTCCCCAGTGAATCTAGGCAGGATCTTCAAATAATCTTGTGGCATGTCATTCAGCACTTGAGGTAATGCCAGGGGAGCATATTTGTTTAAAAAAAAAGCTGGAACATTAGCCATTGGAGAAGGTGGGGGTTGTGCAACAATCTGATGTACAAAGGGAGGAAGAGGCGGAGGTGGAAGTGGAGTATGAATAACAACATAAATATACTGCACAGCAGCTTGAGGTGTAGATGGGAACAGTTCACGGTTGACAGCAGCTACTTCGGTGACCTCTTTAACCTCTTCGACTTCAGGAGTAGGGTGAAGATTAGCTTTAATTCTGGCACCTCCCATGGGTGGGCTATCTGAGTAGTAATCTGTGTCTCCCACAGTGGAGTCGGGATTTCTACTGGGACTTCTTGAGAGGAAGAAGATGGGTAATCTCCTGCGGAAAACTCAGGGATTTCAGCACGGACTAATTTCTTTTCTTTCCAACTTCTTTTATGTATAATCTTCTCAGGGTCAGAAACTGAAGATGTCTTTGACTGTGATGTATCTGAGCTCAGGTGCAGCTTACGAAGAGCCAGGACTACAAATAGGTTTATCAAATAAAGAACAGTGGAGTCGCCAAGGTGAGAGATATACAACTCTTCAACTCTCTGTGCTCACCTAATTAGAGAGTGAATATGATTTTTCGAGGCCCAGGGAAACTGATATTCTTAAATTCGATCCCCGGAAATGGCGCCAGAAAGATGTTGTCGACATAAATTGTCGCTCCTAGAGACAGCCTAGAGTTTCCATAGACCAGTGCCTAGGAAATCTTATCATAGCAAGGAGCATATAATAAAACTTGGGTGTCAATCCAAAAGCTCTCCTGCTATCTCTTGTAAACAAGGAAATTGATTTGAATGGGACCAGAACTTACAGAAAATGCCACAGGGAAAGTAATGTTGCAGAGACACAATGCAAAACTCCAACACAAAAGCATCAGACAGTTAAGAGACAATTTACTGCAAAGAAGGCCGATTCAAGTAATATGCCACAGAAATCAAATATCAGAATGTGTATGCAGGGAAAGAAATGTAAGAATATATTAGTTAACTTTAGTCTGATACCCAGATACACAACAAAACCATATATGGGCTTATCATTCTAAGAATCCATACATGACAATGGCGTTTTAAAAGTACCCTCCCAAAGAAACTAATATAGCAGAAACATGGATGAAATGAACATGAAACAGTATATCATGCCTGAGCCATATTTAAAGCGCTTGACTAATCCAAGTATGGGTATCAACTAGGATAAATCCTTACCTAAGATCAATGAGCCACTCACATTCTAGTACATGATACAAGAAGATGAATGAAATGAAATATTGTATTAAACACATAAAAGGAAGTTACATACTGTGGGATACCAAAGACCAGAATCCTCTAATACAGATAGAACTCCTCCTCACTGAGACCCTACAGGCTCTGAGCCTTCATACAAGAGTTTATACAAAATGTATACAAAAATGCCATTCACTGCACAATTCTCTGATAAAAATCTGGAACCCTTACAATGTCTTTCTTCCCGATTTTTATAGAGGAAGAAGAAGAAAAACTCATAAAAGAAGTAGGTGAAAACAATTAATTGTTTCATTAAAACAAAATGGCGGAAACAGTCGCGCCCATATTGCTAAATGACTAGGTGATATTGTCTGTACTTGACAATCTGCTTGCAGAAATAAATGCACTAGGCAGAAAATCTCTTCAGGAACACGGTATGAGGATAGATTCATATGAATATTATGTCCTTTCCTGAAGAAAATTTGGCCGAAAATAAAACCTGGAGGGTATTTTTTTCTGTGCTGGGTACCCTCGGCCATCTAATATTTAAATTTGAGTTTGAAACATTGAATGTTGATTGTTGAATTTCCTCATCTTCCACTGATATTTCTTGTTTTCACCTTTAATATCCCCATCCGCAAAATCTTTGTTTTGAATGGCTCCGGAGGGTCTGATAGCTTTCGAACCTTACTGTTTCAATGAGAGTCGTGTCACGGCAGCTACCCAGGGCTTTCCTTCATAAATTATTCCTCTGCAAGCCAATCCTTAGATGCATCTTCGATTTTTGTAATGGAGGCAGAGATTAATGACGATTTCTTGTCACTACAACCTGCAAAACCCACAAACACGTTAAAGAAAACCAGGCACAAGGGTGGTGGACGCGGCTGTGACCACGGGATGATGATGTGGACTGGGAGAATTGGCGAGGAGATGCAGAGTGGCGGAGAACACGGATAAATGGCGAAGAAATGGAGGGTGGCGATGAAATATGCAGTGGAACGACGATGAATGCACGAGGCGGAGATATGTAACATAAACACTGTAATATGACACGTAAACGGAGTATATGAATGGTGGAGGCGAATGCAAATCACACGTGGGCATACGAAAGGCTAAGCGGAAGGGACGACATGGAGGCGGACTTGGTCAATCAACGGGATGTGTGAACAATCCTGGTCCATATGATAAAAAATGAAATCAACGGTTAATACTTCACCGGAGGGCGATGGAATGGCGGGCCCGAAGTACTGTGCACCGGGACTAAAATTCGCGCAGCTTGGGAGATTGGCAGCCGTTGGATGGAGGCCTACGGATCTGACGGTTGACATTAATTCCGCTGCGCGACTACGACCGAATGATAACGCGTGAAATGGAGCGGTATTGGGGTCGTACATTAGGACACTTGGTAAGCAACGTATGGAATCGCTTCGATTTGCGGAATATCGCCTGCCCAGCAAAGGTGGTGCGAAAAAAACAGGCTAGTTTTAGGGATAAGGCACGACGGGGACCACAAAGGCGAGTACGTTGTGAGACCGTTGATTTGCGATTGATCGGATGGTCGAGAATATGCCCGATAGCCTCTCATGCTAAGCGCCTTTCAGTCTGGCACTTGGTCTAGCACCCGAGTCGTGTGGGGAATAAAATAAAGGGGGCTGGGACTGAAGGGGCTAGGCCCGATATATTTTTAAGTGCAGATTTTAGCCTTTGTCCGATGTATTTCGTGGGCGGGAATGGTAACGATAAGTAGGATATGAAGGTCTTAGGCCACGACAGGGGTTTTAAACAGATTCAAACGGGATGGTAGGCCAAAAATTTGAATGGAGGGGCTAATATAGTCAACAGATTGCATAAATGAAAATTTTCACAAGGAAAATATGATCTCAGAAACTACTCTAGGGTACCTACCGAAAGCACAGCAACTGTAGACAGACTGGAGACAGAAGGCTCAAGAAAAGGAAAAATTGATTAAAAGATTAAAAAAGTTAAATTGGGATTCTTACAGGGCATGTTTGGTAAAACCACACAGCCAATGCATGACTCTCAAATGTATCATCAATTCTGCAGAGAAGATGGCGCCAGCTCTTGCCAATTCCGTTTTCACAAGACAGTTAAAGTCTGAAGTCGGCCAGCCTACTCTTCTCAAATCAATGCTGAACATTTGCAATTTCAAAGAACAAATTCACAAGTAGTTAGTTGTTCAGTTTTAATTTTAGATTTAGTATTAATTTTGATTTATTTTTTGCCTAAAAAGAGGACGGTCATTTAAACCGTATCCTACATTTTTGTAATAAATTATTATTAGATTTAGTTAGTAGTATTTAAACCCTTATCATGCATTTAGAGAAGGGTCCTGAAATTTGTCAAAAACTTGTCCTCAGAACATGCACTTTTGCACCCTCCGAGGAGGTTTTGATGAATGAATGGAACATGATTTATTGGTATCTGCGTTTAATATCTACTACTGATGTTGCACTTTTTTACTCTTAGTGGATGTTGGATTAAGAAGAGATAAGTCATTATTGCTTAAAGCTCATGAGTAGAACTAGTTATAAATGGTACTTTTATCTCTTAACTATTTCTGCCTCTGTGTTAAAGTGATATTTATGTTCAGTTGTTTATATATTAATGCTTGAATGCTTGAGTTATCATTTGGCACTTTTGTACGGTGATAGCTATTTGTTTATGCTTAATATATGAGTAGCCTATTATGCGATATGTTCTTCACAACTGTTTCGTTTAACTTTTTATACGAAGTAGTTTATCTTTATTGAATTCTTTTCTTATAACAGTTGAATGATCTTTATTACCAATTTTTATTTGAAATCATTTTAGATCGCATAACGGAAAGATTACATCCTGGGTTAGTTTAGAATTAGACATTTCTGTTTAATTAAAATACAATTGCATGTTATTGGATTAGAAATAGAATAAAAGCATTTCACTTAGAAACTTTTAGAAACAAAATATCAATTCTCAACACACACACACATATTGGGAAACTAGTCCCATTATCCCCAGTCGGACGCACTATACCAAACGGAAAAGGAGCTACCAACCAAGGTCCAGACCGGGTGGGTATTCCCCTTGTTGTAGACCCGATTTTCGGGGCTTCAACACTAGGGAAAATCAATTTTGTAAAAAGATTCATTCCTGATTTCTCTCAAATAGTTTTACCTTTGCAGAATATGATTAAGAAAAATTCGGTTTTCAAATGGTTACATAAAGAAAAAGAAGCCTTTGATGGAATCAAAAAAGGCAATCATTAATGCACCTGCATTGAATACTCCTGATTTTTCTAAACATTTTATTCTGTATACCTTGGCTACTGAAACATCCTATGCTGTTGTTTTAACACGGCTCAATGATCAACAAATAGAAGCACCAATTTATTTGTTTAGCTCAAATTTGCAAGGAGTTGAGCTTAATTATTATGATGTAGAAAAACAAGCCTTCACTGTGTTTAAATCAATCAAAATTTTTAGACCTTTTCTCCTAAATACACATACAAAAATTATTTCCCATTCTCTGCAGTGAGACAATTGTTAATTCAAAAGGAAGTAGGAGAAAAGAGAGCTAATTGGGTAACAACTTTACAAGAGTATGATATTGATATTAACCCAGCCAAGATTGTTAGAGGACAAGGTTTTTGCATATTGTTAGCGGGAGCACACAACATACCAGAACATCAAGATCAAGCTAATAACGTTCAAGCAAATCAGATAAGTATTATAGATTCTGAATCTCAATATGTTGATCTGATCTTTACTTGAAAAATGGGTATGCTCCTTCTAATCTTAGTTATAAGAACAAGCGTGCTTTAAGATTAAAGGCTAAACATTATGAAATCATTGATGATGTGTTATTCAGAAGAAATTATGATTCAATTCTATTAAGATGCCTTGAAAAGACTGAAGCAAAAAAGGTATTTCAGGAATTACATGATGGACCAGCAGGTGGACATTTTGGAGGTGATACCACAACTCACAAAATCATCCATGTTGGATATTATTGGCCTACCCTTTTCAAAGATACACATGACTATGTAAGGAAGTGCGAGACTTGTCAAACTACTAGTGGAAGACAAAGGAAGCCAACTTTTCCTCTACAACCAATAAACATTGAGCAACCATTTGAGCAATGGGGGCTTGATATTATTGGAGAAATAGTACCACACTCTTCCAAACAACACAGATACATCCTTACAACAACAGATTATTTCACAAAGTGGGTAGAAGCAGTTCCTTTAAAGGTAGCCAATTCTGATGCAATCATTGATTTCATTGATCAATTCATCATAACGAAGTTTGGTGTACCTAACGCTCTTGATTTTGACAATGCATCTTATTTTTCTGGAAACAGTATAATGGAATTTGCAATCAAAAGAGGTTTCAAATTGAAATATTCAGCAAATTATTATCCACAAGGTAATGGTTTAGCCGAATCTACTAATAAAAGTCTCATCAAAATCATAAAAAATACCATTGATCAGAATCAAAAGAATTGGCATAAGTCTTTAATTTTTGCACTATGGACTGATCGTATTACTCAGAAAGCTTCAATAGTTACTTCACCTTTTAATATAGTTTATGGAAAAGAAGCTGTAATACCATCAAATCTAGTTCTTCTATCATTAGCCCTAGTTCAATTTATTGAAGAAAATCCTTCATCATCTATTCAATTGAGATTTGATCAAATTCTTAAGTTAGAAGAAGATAGAGAGAAAGAAAAAAGTATTCATTATAAACACCAACAACTGGTAAAATATTCTTTTGATTCAAGTTCCACCGGATCCAAAACTTTGCAAATTGGTGATCTTTTTCTGAAATGGGATAAAGCACATGAAGATAAGGGTAAGCATACCAAATTTCAAAAAATGTGGCTTGGACCATTTCAGATTGCTGAAAAGATAGGCTCATATACATTCATACTGCAAGACTTATCAGGAAAGAGAGAATCTCTTCCTGTGAATGAGCTTGTCTTAAAGAAATTCTTTTCATAAGGAGGTAACCCCTTCTTATCTGTACATATTCCTTTCTGCAATATTGTTTATTCTGTAAATAAGGTTGTGAATAGTCTTTAATTGGCTTTTTACTATTTGAAAATATCTTCGAGAAAATACTATAAATAATTATTTTATGTAAATAATAATTTTTATAGAAATGATTACAGTTTTGGATAGTTAAAATAAAATATTAAACTTTGGAAATTTGTAAAAACATTTGCAAAATCTTTTGAAACCTTGAGGAAATTGTAAATCATTATAAGTTTATTGAGCAGAGAAAGGTTATCCATAAAAAGTAAAGACTTTTTCAAGCTTTGGCATTCAAAACTCTAAAAAAATTTCATCCATTGATTCTTAAGGAGAACAATCAGTTCACCCCATCCATTAAGGTTGTGAATTTTTAGAAAGTAATTCTAAAAAATTATATATAAAAAATTAAGAGATAAGGGGTCTCATCACGAGCCTGCTTACCATGATCATAAGAAGTAATAAAACTGACATTACCAACTCTGCATACCAAAACAGGGTAATGGCTTATAATTATAAGACAAGGGGTCTCATCACGAGCCAGCTTGTTCAGTTTGATTACAACTACTGAATGGCGTTGTTATTAACTGGCTACCAAACCAGAACAATGGCTTTTAATTTAAAAAATAAATAAAGAGAAAAACGTGAGATAATATGTCTTATGAATTTATCTTTTAAAAGAGTCATGATCTTAGTCGGATGGGACAATGAATGGTTGATGGTTAAAAGGTAACCCTGTCGAGACTATAAACATTTGCAGGCAGCAGAGGCAATACCTATGACAATAGAGTATATTACAAAAGCTAAAATTTGAAAGGCCCCTCACTTTATTATTATCAACTAATCAAAGCTTAAGAAGACCCAAAAAATGTTTCTATTCTTGAGAAATTAGAAATAAATTGTAAGTGATTTTTATTCTTTTCCAGAGTTAGATTTTATTTAAATTTCTCTAAGATAGTTTTCATTATCTTTAAAACTTTTTATTTACTAAAAGTATAGTGTTCATTTTATTTTTTCAGAGATAACTATTTCTTCCAGTGAATCGCCAATTGTTGTACAGTACAACAACCCTCCCCATTCAAAATTTTAGAATAAATTTTACTTTAGAAATAGGTCCCCTTTCCTTTTAGATAGAAATAAAAGACTTTGAGGAAATCCAATTATTTTATATAAAACAATAAAAACATTCATTGTTTAAAAGTCATATATCACATATCGCATATATCAAATACAAGTGAACAAGTGTGACATTGAATTTTTCCGATCCGATGAACTATCAAGTCTTATATCGCATCGGCACAAAGCATAGGAGTATTCATGTTAAAAATCCCAATGCGATAAAATAAATCGCAATCGCAAATCAGTAGGGTCTTAAAAGTTTCACTTTTCTTTTGCAAAATTCCGATGCGATGTAATCTAATCGCAATCGCATTTCAAAAAGTTGTCCTTCATTCGGCCTATTTCATAAACTCCGATGCGATGCGATTCATCGCAATCGCACTTCAAAAAAGCAACCTCACATTTACTTGAATTATAAAATCCCGATGCGATAGAACTGATCGCAAAACACATTTCTAAGAGGATACCCTTCATTCGGTCTATTTCATAAACGCCGATGCAATGCGATTCATTGCAATCGCATTTCGGAGGAACAACATCACATTTAATTATTCTACAAAACTCCGATGCGATGGACCCCACCATCATCACAATCGAAAATCGGTGGAAATCATATACAACTTAATTTCTTTGAGAATGTCTGATGCGATATACTATCATCGCAATCGCAAAATCAGCGGAATATATGAAATGATATTTGATTCCCTTTCAAAACCTCCGATGCGATGGATAGTTAAGTCTTTTTTTATTGCTATTTTTTCCACGCATGTGTTATTTATCAATTGCAATCAGGAAAACCAAAAGGAAATTTTTATGTTAACATTTCAAATCGTCGACATCCGATTGTACGATCATTATTAATTAGAAAATCAAACGATTTATGGTGATTGATCCTATATGAATGCGTGAATGTGACTCTTATGGAGGGAATTTAAGTTTAAGACGAGTCAATCAATTGGGATCATTAATAAAATATTTTCACACAGTTGTTCTTCTAACTTCGTTCTTTCCCGTTCTGAAAGGTTTTTTCTCATTTGCAGAGCCATAGACCATCCAACCCTCTCGTTCGCCAAGCCAGTGAAACGATACCAAACGAGAAAATGTCTAAGAAATTTAAGAAAGCAAGAACTGTTGCTCCCACAAAGATCATTCCTACTCCCACAGTACCGAAAGAAAAACCAGCTAAAATCAAGCTGGTTACAGATACGGCATGCCAGGGTCTCGGGAAGCTTTCCTGGGAAGAAGTGTATAATTTTATTGAAGCATAAAAACCCACTGTAACAGAGGTAAAAGTGACAGTACCAGATGAAGATGACTTAGATTCTAATTCTGAGACTCCTCTCAAAGCACTTGCAAACTCTTTTCTTCACAGTATTGCGGCTCGGGCGAATATGTTCCCCTATTATGATGTAGTGCGATGGGTGATAAAAAATATCACCATCACAAACAGAACCTTTATCTCAGCTGCGGGAACAAGTTTTGGGTCTTTTAGAGCGGAAGATATCAAAGTGATGTACCATCTCCCAAATCCTCAAAAGGTCTACAACAAATCTTTCATAGCAGATTTCGCTGTAGGCAATGAAACTCAATCAGAACCAATAAGGGAATGGAGACGAGCTCCAGAAAAACACAAAAATGAAGCATCAGGTATGTACTCCGTGGAGTTTCTTGCACCCCCATATTGCTATGTTGCTGCAATGATGTGTAGGCTTTTCGGAAATGATAATTCTACAAGGTTTTCAATTCAAATGGTACCCCTAATTCATTCTTCTCTAAATTCTGAAATTATGGATTGGTCGAGTATCCTTTCTGACAAGATAGCTAATAGAATTTTGGAATACAGAAAGGAAAAAGACACTAGAAATACAACTCCTTTTCATTTATGTGCCTATATCTTATATGCCCTATGTTTCAATTCAGAATTTCCTATTCTAGGTTGGAGATGGACTCCACAAGAACCTGTTCCAATCCATATTTACCATAAACTCTTGTGGAAGGTCCATTTTAAAAATCATGTATATAGGATTTGTCACGGCTTTTTGTTGCCTATCTGTCAGACCATTTTTAACCAATTTCCTCCTCGGCTCTCTAAAAAAGAAAAGAATGATATATCCCTTATTGGCAATTGGTTTGGAGAAGAAAGGTTTACTTATATCAGAGTTTTTGGACGCATTGTGAAACCCCACATCTTACCTCTGTATGTCCCTGACAAACTGTTAGCCCAAGAAATTTCTTACCAGTTGACAGAAAGAGGGATGTCAAGATGTTTAAATAATGCCAAGAAATTGATGTGGCCTATATTTCCCTTTCATTGTGGAAATTATACTCTGAATGATTTCAAACATGCTGAGAAAGAAGTCATTAAAATAAGAGATCTTAAGCTTACAACTGTCCCGAGCAGATAGTATGATCCAAATAAAGTAGCTTTCGATTTCACAACTTTGGTTCAAATTGCTAGGTTTGAGCATGAGCCTGATGAATTTGATGATTTATTTGTCTCTATTGAGAAATTTTCTCAATTTTATGACTTGGCTAAATCTAAATTTCAACAAGAAGATATGAATAAATTCATGCAATTCAAAAGTCAGAGATTGCTGAAAGCTCCCCTTGACCAACTAAGGATTCCTATGCAAGAAGCTAAAAGTATAGAAAAAGAACAAAAGAAAAAGGAAGACACAGCTAGCAAGACATAAAAAGAAGTGTCTACAAGCAAGCCTGATGTACATACTGAGAAGGAAAATACAGCTAGCAAGCTTGATATTTAGACAGAGAAAGAGAATACTGGTACCAAGACTGATATGCAGTCTAAAGAAATAAATATAGGTGATAAACCCAATGATCAACTTGAAAGAGAAACAACCATGGAAAGAGTGGTAAATTCTGCTGAAATTATTTTTACTCCCCAATTGCTAAGGCAATATGAGCAATTTGAACAGCAAATTGCCAGGACAAAATAATCCTCAAGTTGATAGTTTTAATAATCAAGATATGGAGATTATCCCTGAACATCCATCAGAATAAATTGTGTTGAAAGTTGAATAAATCCCTCCTTTGGATATATTTTATAGTCCTAAGCATAGGGATATTGTCAGGAAACAAAGAAAAGGAAGGAGGACGGATCAAGAATCACTCTCATCACCACAGGTTGAATTCATGAATATTGTCTGGAAGAATACTGAGGTAGATCCTTCAGAGGATCTTACTAAATTATCACAATATGCAGGTGCCTACAGTGCAACCACTATAGATAAATTTGTTGAAGTCAATCAAATGATCAAACAAAAGGACTCACAGATAGCAATGCTAGAAGAAAATACAACTAATGATCAGAAAAAGATAATGCAATTGGAGCAGCAGTTATCAGAAGAAAAACTCAGAACCAAGCAGCTAGAAGAACAAATGAGTGTGGAAAAGAAAAATCTTGATCAACAAGCTTTGAATAAGCGACAACAGTTGTCCCAAGAGGTGTCCAAGTTACAAACCCTGCTGCAAAATGAGAAAACTGCTAAAGCAGAGCAAGAAAAAATATTTCAAGCAAGATTGGATAAATTAAAGAATTATCCTAAAATTGACCAATTTAAAACTGAAGCTATGGAAACAAATAAGCTATTGTCTCAGTAGTTAGATGATCTCTGTCAAAATATTGCACAAGCAGAGCCTTTATGTGAAATAACATCTTCCCTTATTGATGGATCAGTCAGCCTCATACTTGAATCTGAGAATGTAGATGACAAGATGTCAGAGTTTCTTTCATGGCAAAACTCAGAGGAAGGAAAGAATACAAATCTTCCCAGGATCGAAGAAAGACATAAAGAAATTTTATTTTCTGAATGGGAAAAACAGTTGATTAAAGAAGAACAAGCTACATCAAGGGCCAGAGCTATGATGAAAAATCTGACACAATTATTTAATGATAGCTTACATGTTATTGATTTAATTTCATATTGTATTCCAGGTAAATTACCAAAGGTGAAAGAAGTTGATACCAGGTGAAAGCAGGAATTAATCAACAAGAATCAGAAAATCAGCAAAATTCAGGATATTACATGGGATGTCATGTGGACATACTTAATTAAACCACACAGTCAACAAATGACAATCAAATGCCTTTTAAACGCCATCAATTGCATCATTCCAGAGTTATCTGATGCCATGTACACTGGTCAGTTGCATTCGAGGCTGAGTCATCCAATCGAGGTCAAGGATATGCTCAAAATCTGCCATCTCAGCACGTTGAATACAAGAGAAAATCAATGAATCTGTTTTATTTTGATATTGCAAGTCTTTTTTAGGATCTCCGATGATAGTTTCTAGGATAAGTTATGGATAATATGTTTTGTTAATTTCCTATTTAAACCCCTTTCATGCATTTAGAAAGGGGTCCTGAATTTGTAATAATTTTGACTTGGATGATACATTTCTGTACTCCATTGATTATTTTATTTTTATAAAGGATCACATCCTGTGGTTTATGGCGAATTATCTTTAAGAATTGCATTTATGTATCTTGGAGGTTGTTTTAAGTTAAAGCACAGGATTTGGATATTGAGTTGCATCAAGAAAATATCTCAATGAATCTGGTATTTCTATCGATTTACTATTATTTTCTTTATGTTATGAAGTATTCTCTTTGAAATTTGCTATCATTTATATATGCTTGTTTTCAAAAATATTTCTTTATCATATCATTTCTGAAGATATATAAATATTCATCTATCATAGTTTATGCAAATGATATATAGAATTATGAATGCGATGTGTTATTCTAACTCTGTTTAATTTCTTAAACAGATTTATCATTATATGATACTGCATCTTTCTGTTGAATAATAATACATTTTTATGGTTATTTTTTTAACTGAAACCATATATTAAGTCGTATTCATACTTAATACCCAGGTTATATTTAGAATTATTTACAAGTTATAGTTTAAGTTAGATAGATTATATTAGTCAGTTAGTTCCATTATTCACCTACACAAACACTCCATCGCCAATCTACTCATTATTAGGAAACTGGTCCTATAAATCCAGTCGGAGCCACCACACCAAACGGAAAAGGAGTTGTCCTAAGGTCCCGACCGGGTGGTTTTCCCCTGATGTTTGAAGCAGCGGTTTTTGAGGCTTAAACAGGGTCTACCACCTAGTGACAACCATTTGTGAGTCCATTTGTTGATCTTGATTTTAAACTTTTCCACTAACCACATCCAATCCCTCACCATATACCCACATGGTCTAATTCTGTACCCCAGATATAAGAACCCTTCATTTTCCTTCTTAGTGTGGACACCAAGAAAATTTGCAATCAAATTTATCCTCCACATCGCCAAATTCACAAATGAGGAAGGATTTCCCCTTGTTAATGCATAGCCCAGAGGCATTTCCAAAATGAGAAATCAAGAAATGAATGTAGAACCAATGATTTCGAATAATCCGGCCAAATATAAGAAGATCATCCCCAAAGAGCGAATGATACTTACAGAATTGTAGAAGGAGAAACCAGAAATAAAGTCTGACTTCATTGCCATCTCCATAATCTTTTTGATTCCGTCCATAACCAATATGAATATGAGAGGGGACAGGGCGCATCCCTGTCTTAATCCACACTGAGCCCAGAAAAATTTTGTTGGCAAGCCATTTATAATCACTACATATTTGGCAATTGTGATGCAGGCGATAATCCATCTGATGGTATGAAACGAGAGCCCAATATTTAGTAAAACAAGTCTGATGAAAGACCAATCAACTGTGTCATATGCTTTAAGCAAGCCAATCTTCAAAATAAGGGCATCTAGTTTTCCTGAGTGCATTGAATGCATAAAATCTTGAGCAATGGCTATGGCATCATGAATGGATCGTCCCCTTAAAAACCCGTACTTCTCCTTTGAAATGAACTTTGATAATGTCACCCTGATCCTGTTAGCAATAATTTTTGAAGATACTTTATATGTAAGGTTGCATAAAGTAATCGGTCTGAAGTTAGAAAAACCCTTGGGGTCAGAATATTTGGGTATGAGTGCCAAGAAAGTGGAATTCATGTTTATAGAGATGTGCCCCATGATCCGACCTTGTTCCACAACAACAATTATCTCCTCTGCAATTATTTCAAATAAATGCACATAAAATTCTGTTGGCCAGCCATCCAGCACCGGGAATTTATCGTGGGAAAAATTCTTCAGTGTTTGTGCCACTTCCTTCGTAGTAATTGCAGCATTCAATATCTGTAGAGCCTCAGCATCAAGCATTTGGGGAATATGCTGAAGGACCCATGTCTGACTTTCAGGGTTAATATTCTGATCTTCTTGGTAGAAGGTCGAGAAGTGCCTAAAAGTCTCCTCCTTTATTTAATCTGTGGAATAGGCACAACTCCCATCAATTTTCTTTATATACCATATGGTGTTCTTATTTTTCTCGTCATTTTCACTTTTGTGGAAAAATTTTGTGTTCATATCACCTTCCTTGAGCCATTCAATTCTGCTCTTTAATTTCCACGTGAGTTCTTCAATATTAAGAATCTCCATTCTCCTTTGTTGTAGCTTGTTGATTTGCTTGTATGTCTCTTCATCAGGAGCCTTATTGAAAAATTCATTGTGTATGTCATTAAGAATTTTCGTTATTTCTTTGAACTCATCTCTAAGCATTTCCTTTTTCTTAATTTCCCATTCCTTTGTAATGAATTTGATCCTTTGGAGTTTAGCGTGGAATCTTTCCCATCCATATATACCCTCATATGGAGAATTATCATTCCAACTCTCCTTCACAAGCTTGTTGTATTCAAAATCATTCAGCCAAGCTCGGTTGAATTTGAACGGCACCCCTATTTGCCTATTCCCAGAATGCCATTAAAGAATTATTGCCATGTGATCCGATAATTCTGCCACGTGCACCGTGGATCGCAGATTCCCCAACAGATCATGCAGAGATTCGGCTACCATTGCCCTGTCTAGCCTTTTCCCAATAAAATCCCCTTCTACTCTTCGATTTTTCCAAGTTGGGATTAGAGGAAATAACTGTATAACTTTCAACCGAGACGATTCAAAAATCCTTCCTATGTGGTTCGCCAAAAGGTCGAGTCTGGCTTTGAGACCCCATGACTCATCAGCATGAAGAGTGGAGTTGAAATCCCCGATGACAATCAGATTGTCCATAAAAAGTATGCCAGACTTATACAGTCAAGTCCAGAAAGCATCTCTATTCTGACATGGAGCATATAAATTCAATATATTGAATGTGTCATGTAAACCACGTAAATTTCTAGATAATAAAATACCTCCATAAAATCTTAAAGCCTAAAACTTTGCATAAGATGGATTCCACAATGTAAGTAATCCTCTTGCGTGTCTAACCGCATCCACAATAGTCGCATGCCAACCCAGTCTGATTTTAAGAATATTGCCAATTGCTTTCAATCTGCAACATAGAGTCTCCTAAAAAAGAGCACTAAAAGGATCCGTCGCATTTAGCAGCTCATTTAGGCGATAGATTTTGGAGGAGTCGCCCATACCCCTAATATTCAGTGAAAGGAGGTCATTTGGAAACTTCGGAAGGGTTGCTTGCTCTAAGCACCCTGAGGTCATCGGATGCAGAGATGGGAACATCCATAAGGTTCAGAAAGTCATCTCAAAACAGATATTTGGTCTTAAGACAGTCCCTGAAGTGTCTAGTCTTAGATTTTGTTTTTTTACGCACAGTGATGTTATTTCCAGAGACAAGTGAAATGACAATGCCGGGTTGTTGAGGCGCCCTATCAAAAGCAGTTAAAGCATCAAGATCAAGGTTTGGATTACCTAGTAAGGAGTCAATATCACTACCAACAGTGTTTTTGGGCGACTCTGAAATGTCTAGAGCTACGTCATGCCGCGGGGATTGAGGTGAGGCCCATTCCAGCGGAGGCATGGAGGGAGATATATGAAACGGAGCAGTAGGAGAGGTTGAAAGCTTAGAGGGGGAGACATGCACGGGGGTGGAAGGGGTGGTGGATTGAGGGGGTTCATCCAATGATTCCGATATCAGAGATATGTTCTATACATTACGGCCATCCGTAATAGAGCATAGTTCCACCACCTTATCATTAGGAAACATAGGGTGTCTAGGATCGCTAGAAGCAACCACACCATTTGTAGGATGTGAGGGTTTATCACTAAGGGCACTAGCAGAAGTATATTCCTCATCATTAGAAGACAGTGGAAGAGACTTACCCGATATGAGGTATTTGTGTGATCCGACAACCTCTTTGTCCCTCCAAGAGTCGTTGATACTCGATTTACCCCTATGAGAATTCCTTAATCTCATAGGACAACTACCTTTCAGGTGCCTGGTTCAATGGAATATCAAGCACCAGAATGGTACGCCCCAATAATCTACTCTTTTTTCTATGTCATCTTTGTCCCCATACAAGGTCAACATCCCCTAGCAGACCACCCGAAAATCATACCTCCACTAATAACCAGGTGATTCTCTTGTCATTGGTGCCAATAATGCGGGGGTTGATGTACTTAGTACAACCGATGGAGTCTCCAATAGCCCTTAGTGCCTTCAGTGTGCAAAATTCAAGCGGGAGCCTGGGTAGTTTTACCCACACGACTTTGCTCTTTGGTGCCTCCATAACCGGGTTGAATACAAGATACCAGGGTAAAAGTTGCATGAAGCTTTTCCCCCGTACCCATCTTCTGGAGGATCTTCACAACATCTCACTCATTCATAAAATGTATATTGAACCAGTTATTTAGTAGCAAAATCACCTTGGGAGTGTAGCCGAGGATAGGATTCCAATACTGTTTCACCCATTCCACCATATCAACTTCATTTCCGTTTGCAAACATCCATCGCTAAATAAGAGCCCGCTTCTAGAGGCTGGCCACACGCCCCCACAGATCATCATACCCCATCTTAACTTCCTTCATGTCCATGGCTGACTTGTAATAGGAGTATTGTTTTTTACCACGACCCTTACGTCTAAAAGCGCCCTTCGAACCTGCTTTCAGATTTCCCTCCTCACGGCCGTGTTTCAAGCTCTCAATGAAGCCAGGGTGCATTACAATAAACTACGCAATCAGTGTTTTGTCTGCGTCCAAATACTGCACCCTCTTTTGTTCAGATTCAAACGTAGCTACAATCAAAGCTTCTTGGGAAGATGTGTCGGAAGATAGAATGTCATTGACCTCTGCCATAAGGTTAGGAATGTTGTTGACGCAATCCACGATCAAGAGTGTAGTGGCAGGTAGGTGAGCATCAAATCCCACCACAATATTGAAAAGTGCGTAAGTGTGCTGTCGTTTATAAATGGGTCGTCAGGACAAAGCAAAACGAATGATCGAGTCCTGAATTGGATCCCGCCCATGCACGACTTATAAGAAGTAGTATGTCAGTCCCTAACACCAATAGACGTTGGATATAGTAAAATAGAATATTCAACTGCAAGGTATGTCATAGTCCTAATTGCACCTTTAAATGGAGGTCGTCACCCGCATATATTACAATCTGGATAGTCCCAAATGAGACCAAATATTTCCTTGATGTGCACAACTTATTTACATGGTTTACTTGCGGAGGGTTATTAGATTAATTGGTTTGTATAGGGTATATTGTTTTTTCTTCTCAAAGGAAAAACAATAATATAAGGTTTCACCTTATTAAGATTTACTTTTAAATTTCATGAGGACTAGTTGAGAGTGACACTTAATTTGTGGGGTTAAATTATTTCAATTTCAATGGATAAAAAGAAAAATCCCAATTCCTATAATTAAAAAGTTTAAATATTTTTAAAATAAATAATGATATATTGATTAGAGATTTTTAAAAATAACAATATATAGAAAAGGGAAAGAAATAAATTAAATATCTTTCAAAAATATTATTCTTTAGAATAAAATATTATAAAAATAAAATAATTATAAAATTAAAATTTTAGTTGCAGTTAGACTTGAAAAATTTGACCCTACTCTAGCATTCACCTTGCAAGTGCTTGGGAATGGGGTTCATATCTTGATCACTGAAGCTCCTTAGTTGTGGCCAAATGTAGGAATTAATGGCCAAATGTTGGAATTAATCACATCGATCAATACATTCGAGTTGTAGTCAGATTCAACCCACAAGTGACTTGCATTGAGTCTCTCTAGGCCAAGGAAGTATGAGGATTGTGTTATGTGGAGTTGGAGTACAAGATCATGGAAAATGGTGAGAACCCTTGGTCCTCTCTACATCTCCTCGACTTTTTGTTCCCTTAGCTTTGAGGAGAATCTTTGCAAAACAATGTTATAAACATGAAGCAACAATGTATCCTCGTGTCACTCATCCATAAAAGAGCCTGATTCTGTTTTGGCGACGACCTTGACAAAGTAACTGTTGATGTGTACCACTACTCGTGGGTGAGAAAGACGGTAGGTTTTTAATTATTTTCAACTCGAACCATGAAAGGGCTAGCACATCCAAGAAACAACAGTTGTCACACTGAGAACAACGACGACATTGACATTGTTGATTTTCTAGGGACATCGAGAGAAACCGTTGTGGAATTGTGTTTCACTGTGAACGTCACTCAGTTTATAAAACAAGAACCCTCAAACAAAATAAAAAATAGATATAGAGTTATAAGCTAGAGAATTTCCTTCTGAAGCAATCTACACATTGTAATAAGCTAGAGCATTTCCTTCTCAAACAAACTAGACATTGTAAATCAATCCACTGACCTGTGAAATTTTTCCAATCTCATCTTGTTAAATGGACCACATTTAAGCCCAAGAAGTAAGTAGTTCATCCATATGAGTTTGTTCCCCATCTCTTTATACTCGTACTAATCTACATGTTTTATCATTGCAATGCAGATAAGTGAATAAGTTATTATAGGTATTATTTGCGCTTCTTAATTCTAAATAATAAAATGTGATTTGAACCAAAAGTATTCAATAATCACATGTCTAAATAGACAATATTGCAAAGTAGGTAAGTGAATAAGTTATTATAGGTATTATTTGCACTTCTTAATTCTAAATAATAAAATGTGATTTGAATATTGAACAATCACATGTAGAAATTGACAATTGCTCAACTACAACCAACTAGACTTTAGAAGAATTAATGACACAAACGAGAATAATTTTTCTAGCAATTGAAATAATATTGTGTGGTCTATTTTATCTCACTAAGAGTCTCTACAATCACGCAAAATAACACAAAAGCCACAATAATAGTTCTGACGCACATATTTCACAAACAAAACAAGAATTATAAAAATAAATATATCATTGGTTAGTCACAAACATGGTTTCTCAAAACAACAATGTGATGGAAATGTTTACCTATTGTAAATGTTTTTAAGCAATATGATGGAAAAGTTGGAAATGGCTTTTCCAATGCTTGAAATATAAAGTCAATGACCTTGATACACATCTCTTAAGGCCTTTCAGTGCGGAGCACACCAGTGTCAATGAAAATCAATATGCATTCACACTATATAAAATTAAACACTGTGAAACATTTGTGAAAATCTTGATTATTATTTTGAAATTCTATATTTAATTTCTTCCCGAAATACGCAGCGATAAAGCACTCCTTTGGGGCACTAAAATATATCCGCCTCCTAGGCATCTTTCACCAATTGTGACCTGCCAAAATCAAACCGTTAAATACTCACTAGTTTTAGTTTGTACCACAATTTTTTTCATCGCCGAATATGGAGAAAGCACCTCAGGAACACCATGCGGACGCTCTTCCATGTCACGAACACGAGAAAAACGCACCCCAAATTTAAGGGGTCAGGATGCGGGTGGGATGGGGGAGTTGGGGTCTGATTCGGATGCCAGAACCGAACCAGGTCAGCAAGCGGCTCCTACCAAACAGCGAGCCAATGGCGCACATGATGCGAAGTCGTGTGACATGAAATTTTGCGCCCAATTCAACTTTCCAGAGGCTCTATACCTTCCAATATTCCATCGGCGTTTTCTCTTTCACCTCGCAAGATTCAGCTCGCCGCCGCTAAATATGCCCGGGACGAACTGCCTTTTACTTCGCCCTCTCCACACGCTAACAATATCAATAATGGCGCCTCCCTCGTCTCCCGGTCGCAATCACCTCTGGTGTCAGAAACGGAGTTGTGGAGCAATAGCGAGCAGATTTCGGAGAAACGGGGTTTCTCGGCGTCTCAGTTCCTGATCAACTTTCAGAACTTCCCGTCCATTGAGGACACCTGCGTGTTCGACTTTATTCCGGCTTGGCAGGATGAGCCGGAAGAGTACATCTCGCTGGACTTATGGAACTTCGAAGGAGTTTAGATAAATGGGTGTCCACTGAAAAGGAATATACCCCCAACAAGTGGCCTACACAATTTTCACAGCGATGTTTGGCAATATATCACTGATCCATCGTACCATCTCAACTACTTTATTTATTTATTTACAAATTAGCAATAATGTCTATATCATCTAATTACAATTTATTTACAAATTAGCAATTTATTATCATCTAATGTCTATATTTATTTACAATTTTGTTCTGAACAATATTATTATGATGTTTTGTCTTATCTATCTGAAGCAACTCAGAGAAAGATTCCAATCATCAACATCCTCTATAACTTTATAGATATCCGTACAATTCCTGCACGAAATTGTACAATAAGATTAATACTGTACAAACCATAACAACATCATTATCTATATTATCGCCCAAATATCATTACAGTGTTTTGTTTTGAGCGACGAAAAACAAACATGTAAAATCATCAACTTCCATTTTGTTGTATATAATTCTATATATATAAGCACAATATCTACAATCATTTTTACAATACAGGGGCTATTTTACTAATAATAACAACCATGCCGTATATATA